>JAQIXX010000297.1:0-69966 GCA_034700605.1 Willowsia nigromaculata | reverse complement strand
TTTTCGAATGACTACCCAAATGCCCTATGTTTACCGTGCAAAATTTTACCGTTACAATCGTTAGTAGCAGTAACCGTTGGCAATTAATGCCCATCTTCAGGCTCATCCAAGCTTACGTGACCAATAACTGATAACCCATGCAAAAATCAGAATTCAAACATTCGCTTCCATTCAAACGTTATCGCGTTGTAGAAAGAACAGACAGGCAGACATGCATCATTTATTTCTCAACCATCAACATCAATTTTTAAAAGTATCATTCTGGCACTAGAAAAGTGCAGTATACATCTAAAATAGGTTAAACGTTACGTAATGTTAACGGTAATGCGAGGATTAAGGACGACGTGTGGGCAGTTACAGCCACAGCATCTATTTGACGTTTGTCACTTGCTCGCGCAAGACGCACTCTTCCTGAAATTAAAACTGTTCCAATTAATTTAATCCAACAGTTTATTCTGTAAACCCCACGTAAGCAAATCTCAAATAGACGTGCCTAAACGCGAAAGAGAAGAGATAATCGAGAGAAATTCTTGCTAATTTTAAAATTCTGATCCAGCAATCCTTTGAAAGTAAGTAGTTTGCTTGTTAATTAGATTTATTCTTCTGCATTTTCTGCTATAATTCTATATCGATTAAACATGTCAAAAGTATTGCAGTATGCTCGAACAGAGTTCATTTATGCGTTCATTTTTCATTCTAAACTAAAATACATAAATTCATAGACTAATTTGGAATTATTTTGAAATTAGATGATGATGTTCGAAATTTTCGAAGATTTTTTCGGTCGTTTGGGAGACTTTGAGGCGGCAGCAATTATAGTCAACTTATATCAGATTGTCTTAATCTTGATCCTTATCACTCTCATGCTTCTTCTTACGTTGCACTGCATCAGATTCCTCCATAGACGCCAGGAAGAAAATAAAATCATTAAAGACTTGGAAAGGCTTATGGAGGAAACTGACGACGATTCTGTCGTTGTAGAAATCAGAGGTGAGGAGGAACCTTCAATGGAATTCATGGAGGATCTGGTCACCAATCTTTTCGCAGAAAATTTAATTGAGATTTGAAAGTATGCAAATTATCAGAGTGTGCAAACAATTACATATTTGCCTTATAATTTGTTGGATTCATTTCTAATAAAGTTGTCATTGTTGGTATAAAATAATCATAGGACAATTGTATGAATAATTGATTATCATAATATGCTAATCTTCTCACATCTTTAAGTCATATAAAATATGCCACATTGCCAAACTATTCTACGTCCTGATGGCAATTTTTTACCTTGACATACTGGTGCATGACGCATTCACCCCCACCTCATCAATGTAAAAAGCACACGTAAGTTTACCGACAAAGTAGTGAGTAAGGGAATGAGTGCTGGTGATTTCATCATTACTGACCCCAGGTCTGTTAAATCAGCGTATTTTACCTTCTACTATTCACTTGAATTGAAACGTTAACAGTTCTCTTCTTGATTTTTAAAAAGTTTTTTGGCACACCCCATGTTTTTATGTTCCCACAATGAACGACTTTTATCAATACAGGACTATGACATACACTGTGTTCTTCATTTCTCCCCGTTTTATACTGATAAATAAAAGAAAAAAGAAATCTTGTTAGAAATTCTTTGAAGTCTATGTGTTCAACGTTTTAAAGTTGAAACAGCAGTGATTTTTCTTAATATACAAGACATTCCATGCCATTTCACAATAAATCACAATCCAAGAGCTAATGGCAACGTAGTGGATTGCACGGCAAATGTACCTGATAAAGATGATGCACCAAAATACCTTTATAAAAATACACAATTTTGCTGTGTACTGATCAAGTACCAAGAAGGGAGCAATTTTATAATTTATTTTCATCAAAAGGAAACAACGCCATATTATTTTATAAGTAGATAGTGATGATGCCAAGAATATGGGTTTTTTGATGGTCAAACGTCTCAAGCTGAAAATGGGAGAAGGGTGCAATAAATTTTGAAATCTGGCTAAAACGGATACAAGGAAAAGTAAGAGAGCATAAAAAATAAAAGGTTTTAAAGCGAAAATCCTCGTTGTTGTTCTTAAATAAATGGGAATTATTCTGCTTTTATATTTTTAAAGGAGGGACTCCTATGTTCCCCGTCCTCTCCAGCATTTTATTCCAGCTCCAATTTTTGGAAATAAAATATATCTTCTCACCTTCAAGGGGCATATTATCATGTTTCCTTGTGGAAATAAGATGAAGATGTTGACAGGTAGTTCAAGAATTTCCTCGGATTAAATGCCAAGGTGTAGACTAGACTCATAGGCGCAGTGTCTATCTACCTTTGCGTTTTTCTGAGCTTTCAGGGAAGAAAATATTAGAATGTCATGTCAGAGATAAATGCGATGCTAGATGTTGAATGAAACAATTGTAAAACGGGATGAAAGGTAGAGCCAACATAAGCCAGATTGACTCAGTGCCAGATTGCCAGGTTGTTTTCAATGAGAAATTCTTGAAATGCATGCAATAATGCAACTCGTAAGTAAAAGAAGAACCATTTAAAATAAAAGTAAACTCATACTTTAAATTAGGAATTTACTACGAACATGATAAAACAATTATCGTAGTTCATATGCGTTAGGAATAGTTTATGTTTGTTCATTCACCATGTTTGTTGACTTTCCCATATCATAAGATTAGCTTAACTGCTTTAAAAGATTCAAAAGATGCTCACCTAAATTGATAGTTTTCTTCAAACCAACTTTTCCAGTTATTAAAATGTTTCCACTTTCTCCAAACAGATTACGAAAGAAGAAACACATTTTCATTTTTCGTTATCATTCAATCGCATAACGTATTTATTTAGCTATCGAGGGTGAACGACAGCTCAATATATTCCTGTCTTGTTCATTCATTTCTCCCCGAAAGAGATTTTTCTCCAAAATACTCTAGAATGAAAATGTATATCAGTACATCAGATACAGAGATATGGAATTATTAGTTGGGAAGAAGAGCTGAGAGCTAGTTCACTTTTCTTTCTCTTAAATACATTATCAGCAGAAAAGGCATCCAAAATGAGTATCATTTTCACATCATGCCATTCAAAAAAGAAAAACGGTAATGGGAACAATGCTACGTAATTTTTTTCAGGATGTGAAACTTTGGAATCTGAACAGTTCATTTTTTTCTATCTCTGCTTTTGATGATGGGTTAACTATATAAAAAGAGGAGCAGGCGCCTCTGTCAGTTATCCAGATCCACTGACAATGAGAGAATTGAGTCTGTATTCTGTGTATAGGTATGTACTGTGCACTGTGCACAAACATTTACAAAAAAAGCTGGAGGAAGAGAGGAATAAGAAAAACAAGTATTATTTTTTATGATATTCGTTCCCTCAAAATTTTATGTAGCTCACTTTAGAAAGGGAAACAAGCTAACAAGCCGACTGACACGTGAGTATTTCATATTTGTAAAAACGCTTGAGAGAGGGTGGGAAAGAGAGAAAATATGAGGGAAAACAAAACCCTGACTTTCTCTTTCGAGCATGTAAATAGATTGTGGATTGAGCATAAACTTGGAGAGAGAGAAAGAGAGTGGGAGTGCATTATCACAAAAAAAGTAAGTAAATGGATGAGTACATTGAGCTATATGAATAAAGTGTGAGATGATGGAAGAAGAGCAAGGCAAGACTGACAGAATTTAGTCAAGTAAACACAAAACCATTAAGGAGCACAGTGGTTCGCAACCACCAGACAAGGAAAAGTGGTACCGAGTATTCATCACTCTCGTTGCCCAAAACTCATGAGAATATATTTTGACCACCTTTTAAACATTCCACTATAAACTGCTTCTGTTCTTCAGTTAATCCAAAATTAAAAGTTGTGTGCATTTCATTGGTTATCATATTGGTTTACAAATGTTTGAATATTTTTTGGATGGCTCGTATTTTTGACCTCCCGTATCCCAAACTACCTATGCTATTTTTCTTTAGAATTCTGCAGCAGCGTTCACAATCATCCTTACTCCTTAAGGGATATAGTGGTATGAAGCAAAAATGAGTAAACATTTTGATGTATGATTTTAAGAATAACTTGACAATTTTTTGGACCAACGGATTTATCACTCAGGAGAAATCTGTAAAATGGGTGGAAAATCCAGTAAAAAAGGGTGATAAAACGATGTATGCCTTATTTAAATACTCAAATAGCTTCCTTCCAAATTAAGATACATACATACTTTGTGTTCAGTGTGTTATCTTGACGTATAGATTGCAGATCTCTGGGTGGTGGTAGGATTATATAATGTTTTCTCTCTCATTTTTCCTTTAATGCCAACAACAAAGAAGCTTTTCTCATGATTTCCAAGTCATTTCCTCTTTTCTTCCTTTTTCTTTACCAATCCGCAAGTATCCCAGAATTTGTCTTGGAATGAGTGAGCTTTCTCTCTCGATCTCTCCACTTACACTTTTTACAGCTTTATTCATGTACCAGGATTATTCTGTGGTTATGCTTTTTGTTGAGGTAAACATAATTAATTATTTGCATCAAAACTACAGTTACTAGTTGTAATGGATGGCATAGAAATTTTTTGCTAATGTAATTATACGATAAGTTGATAGAATCTAAATAAATTCAATCTCTCGTTTATGGGGATTTTAACCGAAGAGCTTGTTATTCATTCTCTAGAGTTTTTTAGGGCGGACACTGGATATTCCAAGATTCCATTCCATGGACTTGCCTAGAATAATATGTCATCGCACTTTTTGCAGCTTATTGATTGAAGGAATCTATGTCAGCAGTACATACATTTAAAATCGTTTATACAATATTTCGCCATTCTTTGAAGATAAGCTCTTTTGCAATAAACTTACCTATAGCCTATGAGATATAAGGAAGCGGTACCATAAGCAGCATTTATTTTTTCAACTGGGGCAGAAGCGCATTATTCATAAGTAATCTGTCAGAAATGCTTGAAAAAATCCTGTTTAATGCAAAAATAAATGGAAATACATTGCAAAGTTTTGTGGATTTATTTTATTTCATTATTTGAAAGACAAGTCACCGTGAAGTGGACGTCACCATTTTATAAAACATACACATGTTTACTATAAAAGTTGCTGTAAACTAACAATAATGCAATAAATTGATTAAAACTGCGAGTAGTCAGTAGAGAGTAGAGGAATCTGAAAGCCCAATCTGTTTCTATTTTATTTTGTGAAATTAATTTTAAAGGGGAATATTTAAGTGTACATTTTGAATTTATAACAGTTAAACCAGGTCCACCTATCTTTACATTTTTTCAAACTCATTGAATTAAAATTAAAAACTGAATTCAGCATATAAGAAAATGATACAAGTGGTCACATATCTTCCTATAACATCCTTTGCCCACTCTTTGTTGTCGCCAATTTGCTTCCATTTATTCCCGATATCCGCTCTCTTCTCATTTCTCCGCTCACAATGAAAACTACACCACAGTACTTCGCATCATCTCCCACGCCATTTTGCTTTGATTTATTCTCCATGAAATTCCTCAACTAACTAGTTTCCCTTCTCTGTTGACTCTCCGTATTTCCCTACTTTCTGTTTGCATTTGCATTAGTATCCCTCCAACCGCCACTCGATTTAGCCTTTTCAATTTTCAATCCAGCAAACCACTGGCTTGGCTCACTCATCACATTCCCGTCATCATCCACAAACAAAACCAAAAGTTTACACTTTGGCAGTTAGGGGAACCCCGGATCATATCATCATGCGATATGGTGCAGTCATTTGAGAAACTCATTCTATATCCCATTCTCAGAGAGCTTTAGTTATGATTTTTGAGGTGAATAAATGTCAGTTTGTGATGGCAAGTCTTTGTGTCTCTCGCACAAATCATGACGATATGACTATGACTATCATCATTTCAACCAGTAAAAGACAAAAACGTCTTTGGTTCAAGCGAAATGTTGTTTTTTACTTGTTATTCTAATATAAATTAACTTTCCATGTTCTTAAAATATTTACTTGTGTGTCCGGCTCGTTGAAAATTGCAAAACTTTCTCAAGAAAAGTAAGTTTGTTGATGAATTCAAAAATGTTTCGCCACTTTGGTACACCATTTTGTTCGAGTTTTCATATTAGTATGCATTTTGCAACCCTTCTTGAGAACCATCCCACCTGTGACATATTGAATTCCTCTCTAATTATTCAAATGCCATTCCATAATTTCGCCACAACCATATCACATCATCACATCCGCAGAAACCACACCATGCAACCAGACATAAGTTGGTTGGGGTCTTCTTCGGGCTGCGTTGGGACAGAAAGAAGAAAGGATGAAGTGAAAAAAGAGAACTTTGCTGCGATGAAAGCTCACAGGTCGCTGGTCTCAGGCTTTTATATTTGGTGGATTTTATTATGGGAAAGCACATGAATTCAAGTGGAATTATACATATACTGACATGATGATACCATATATAATGATGAGCATCTATATGCATTGCATACATTTAAAAGTGAAAGCAAGCTTTCCCAGGCATAGCTCGATTTTTAATGGCTTTCTAGCTATCCTACAGGAATCTTCACATAGAGAAAGAAAAGATGTAGGCAAATAATGAGACGCAACATAATTTTTATTCCACATCAGCTTCATCTTTCCATTTCATCGTCACATCATTCATATAAAAAGATTTTTAACTTTTGACTCCCCATCAGTCACACAGGTTTTCACGCCCTTTTGCCCTACTTTTGAACCGTCTGTGCCAACGTACATTTTTTCCTTCTTGCGATCAGTCGATCTACCTTTTTATCAATACTTGTGTCTATTTATATGTTTGATGAAGTTGACTAACCACCAATTAAAAATTCAATAGTAAAGAACAAATAAATTGTAATTTTGTACAAAAGCAAAAGCAAAATTAATCAGATAAACTGATTGAGAAAGTGCCAGATTTGAGGAATCTTCGATGAGAATGATAAAATTAGACGACTGGGCTTCGCCCCGGGATTAACATGGTCACATGACATACCATGTCATATAAAAAGTCGATGATCTTTGACCCCAGGGGGAAGGACTTTTAAATAAATTACTTAATTTTAATTAATTAATAGATGCAATTCGGCTGGCTTTTTTAACTGTTTTTACACTGGCTAGTTTCATGTTTATCACGTTTTAATACTTCAAAGGATTCAAGGATTCAAAGATTTTAAAAGATAGTCTACGTGAAAGTCGCGAGATTGATGGATCACTTGTCTCCCATTTTTGAGATGGCGACAGTGCGACATGGAAGTGAGATCAATCATTGGATGGATACATATCAAAATGATTTTTAAAATAGTTTATGAATGGAGTCGACTTGACTTATGCATGTATGCATTGGAGAGGGATGGATTCAGACTGAGAGTGAGAAGTAAGGATTATGATGACGAGGAGCGAAGATGAAGATTGTGTATATAGTGTGTGGTTTAGTAAAGAGAACTGTGAAATACTTTCAGTCCAGGGTGACTTGGGTTTTAGTTGGGTGGCCCATGAGAGCAAAGTGCAGACTGATGAGGATTCAATGTCATCATCATCTCCATTCTCATCTCAGAAGGAACACTTTGAATCTATTCGACTTTTCTTTCTGCGTATGTACTAGTGCGTAGTGACACGTACGTAGGTCGGGTGAATGATATTAGTGGGGTCGGCAGCTTTCTTTGGGATCATTTCCATTATTCAATTTTTTATGAGCTGAAAGCACGATGATGGAATGACATGCTCTCCATTAGTATGCATTTCTAGTGTATAGTCACTACTTTCACAATCATATTATTATGGAGATTTTACGAGAATCATGAAAGTAAAGTGTCAATGTAAAACAGTTTAAATGGATTGCAGCCAGGCTTAAGTCGAAGGTTTTGCTACGGATAAGGCAACTTTGAACTTCTTATAAATGTGATTAGGTACTTTATTTTGCAAAACAGTTGAATAACGATATGACTTTGTAAACATCTGAACAATCTATTAAACATATTTGAAAGGAAATGACAGAGAAGGACCTTAGACGATGATATTAGAGTAGTGAATTGATGTTTAAAAGTAAAATATAAATAGGAAGTTAAAAAGGCTATTCAATCAATCCGATGTGACTGACAGATTTTAAAATAATGTAAAAAAAAAATTTTCACAAGCTAACGTTTCCATATTGGATTTCACACATATAGCATGAGATCTCACCAAAAATCATTTTCAAAACTAACATTCTTTTGTATGTTTTTCGTTCCTTCATTAAAGAATAATAAGTTTGCCAAACCAAAGCAAAAGTTTGTAAATAAATTTAAAACAATTTATATACGGATTCCGGATAACCTGCAACTTGACTGTACGAACTGTTAGTTTTTTTTCTGCCGTTTTGTCTGACCCCCAGCTAAAAATAAAAATCCAGCTTTTTCTGAAAGCCAGTGCTTTATTCATAAAAATCCCTACATAGATATAAAGAGAGCAGAGGGAACGGTGATGGCAGTAGTTGAAAATAATGATGATGCTATTCACATTCTCGATTTCAATGGTTTTTAACACATGTACACACATCCAACCATTGAGAAGAAGAGAAAGCAAAAAAATCACTGCGTGTGTCCTCGTTACTAACAACGTCATCATCACATGTTGTGCAGCAAGTCTACAAAGAGATTGCTATACAACATGCATTTTTATTTTTATGTAAATGGTTCATCCATTCATTCGTGTGCATACAAAAAAACAGCATCCTGATATTTCACAGTCAGCCATTCAGAAAGGAAAAAAAAGGGGTGAGGAGGATGAGAAGAGCACTAACCCTTCAACTTACCATTTGTAAAGCAAGTGAAATGGGCATACATTCTTACACCAAAAATATTTTCTACATTTCACATAATATTTATCATTACCGAATGTTATGCTTGTATTTTAGAAGATATATTTTTGCTTTCCATTTTATTGTTCTTTATTCTGCCGTTTTGAATACAAGCTTTTAGAAAAAAATGGTAGCATCAGTGAACATACTATTTTCTATTGCGAAAAAAATTCTATCTGATAAAAAGGGAAATCTGGTTTCCTTTTCTTGTATGAATGTTTGCAGCACAGAAAAAGGCTAAGTAGCGAAGTCCATTTCCTTTCCACTTACTTTTCCAAGATTTTTCATATTATCCATTTGTTTATTTCATTTTCACCTTTTTGCTTTTACTTGACGTTTCTCTTACAACTTTCTCTTCTCTCGCTAGATATGTGGTTGCTTTTGCAAATAAAGGGGAATGGAGAAAGTGATATGTGTACTTTGTATCTCTATGGAAAAAATTTGGTGTTCACACGAGTATTATGGGTATATCTTGTTTCATCAGTTTTACCCTTTGTTCAGCTAAAAAATCATTTTAAAGCGAAGCATCTCAATTACTTTTCATATATGAGGATCAAGTACAATGCATACAGGTAGAGTTTGTACTGAATACAACAATATTGTACTATGCATATATTGTTTATGCATATGTATGCCAGCCATTATAGCCAAGCTGTTTATATTGAGTGTAGAGATAGTCATCATTTTGACCTGAACCAGTGTCTTCCTCTGAATGCACGTTTTTTAAAAAAAAAAAACAATGATCACGCTCATCCACAAACTGACTGTTTTTGCAAGTTTAGAATTCAGTGATGAAAAACCTTTTATAAAAATGTACAAAAAAGAAAGCGAAGATTAAATTAACCCTTTTAAAAACCCAACCAAAAGCTTAAACTCTGCGAATTGGAATGAATGAAAGCAAATAAAGTGGAGTTGAATGCATGCTTGTATTCTGTTCTAAATAGAGTGGAGTGCTTAAATGCATTATCTCTTATTTCTCATATTCTGCATTTCTCCAGTTTTTTATGTTTCGGACTACTAATGGAATCAGCAAGAAAACATCTTAACTAGCATAGATATTTTTTCAAGACAAGATCATTTAAGACTGCATATATTGTAACAGTAAATTTTTTATTCGTTGTAGTGGCTACTTTAAATGCATGCATTACTGCACTTTTTGTGTGCTGTGCATACACAACAAGAAATGAAAATGAAACTCGTTTTGCGAAAGTCGACGAAGATGGCTAAAGAGATTAAAAAAAAGTTTGTTGCTGGGAAAACTATGTGTTTTAATGGACGTAAGACTTTTACCCGTTTCAATTAAACTCGATTTTTTTCAATGCCCTAAATTTTACCAGTTCAATTTGAAAAAATCTCTATTCTTCAGATTTACAATCTGCATAATCATTGATTAAGTTAAATTAAGTTGGCGACCAAATTGCACCAGAATGTCTGATGTTTCGATGGATATACATCAAAATGATCCTACACCAGCAGAATTGCTTAATCCAGCTGGTTTCCCAGGATTTGCCATTACACTGTACTGTTCAGTATGCCACCAATACTCTGAATACTCTCATGAAAGGGGTCACCTCTTGTTAATTCCATTTTATAACTACTTGACATTTTAATTGTATCAATCAAGTATAAGCATATATGTTACTTGATAATGTTTTGTAATTTTGAAAGAGACTCAGGAAGAACCACTTCTGTTGCCAGAATAGATTTTTATGACGACGATAGTGCTCTCCGATATCTTACCATTAAAAGGACACGTGGGTTGTTGGCCGAGTAGACAATACAATCATCCAATAGCAGTAAATTAGTATAAGGATCTATCGAAAAGTAGAATCTTGTCTTGGATTTCTTTCTTTTTCCCGTTCCTACTTTATTTACAATGTTGGCACTGCCAACCTACTTTACTTGTCCACTGATGTTGCTGGGAGTAAAAATTTTCTGGCATTGTATTTACTTTTGGGTAATAATAATATAGAAACATACTACAACTTGCATTACCAGATTACACTAACAGATTAATATCTACACATGCACGCGTACAATCTACAAAACAACAAACAAGGATATTTACTCCCTCCTTGTGAGAGAGATACGGGGAGAAAGAGATGGAGATAAATAGAGAGAAAACAAGAAAGGGAAAAC
Source organism: Willowsia nigromaculata (assembly GCA_034700605.1). Lineage (NCBI taxonomy): Eukaryota > Metazoa > Arthropoda > Collembola > Entomobryomorpha > Entomobryidae > Willowsia > Willowsia nigromaculata. The sequence continues at coordinate 59,004 of JAQIXX010000297.1, read as the reverse complement.
AAGAAAAGGAAGAGAAAGTTGCCGTCATTCTCAATCCAACTTTTTTCCCTTCCGTTTTTTTCCTCTGGTTCTTCTTCGTCGTCGTTACAATACTCCTACATAGACCGTCTGACAGGGTGAAAAACTTTTATTGGTTGGAGGAGTAAAATTCATAGAGATACAAGGAAGGAAAACTTGTCCATATACATAAATAACGTGTGATTTTTCTTCTTCCTTTTATTCTTTTGGCATCCAAAGATCCAGCCAATACGACTTATCAATTGGCAACGCAGATAATAGTGTAAACGAATAGCATCGCATATATGCGCTTATTCCTCGGCAGATTCAATAGCTTACAACGATATGTAAGTTGGGTTTATTACACTAGATTCCAATTTTTTTTATATGAGAATAAATAAATTTATATGTTACCTCTACACTTTCTTTTACGCTAAGTATATTATCTGGCATAAAAGGCTTAAGTGGACTTTCCCGCTCTCCTCGTTTCAGAGAGAAAGAGCAGGTATGTAACCTTTGATTCTATAGGAATCCCCGCATCATCATCATCATCATGACCATGGCACACAACAACACAGAAATCAAATAATTTTCCAAGTCAATAGTTTTATTGATTGGGAAGTGGAGCAGTGGAGAGGGAAAAGGAAAGGAGAGAAAGCTGAAGGAGAAAGTGGAAAAAATAAAAAGTGAAGATTAGAGAAGAGTCAAGGAGAGTTAGTTTACCCCTAAATTGGTTCCTCTAATGGTGTACAGTTATTTAAGCTGGAAAATGTACATGTATGTATAGAGATCTTTTTTTTTGTTTTCTGAGTAGATGTTTTTGTTTGGATGAAGGAAAGCAAACAGGAAGATCAGCTTGCTCTCTACGATGTCAATTTCTGTTTGGTCTCGCTCTTACTGTTAGGTACTTAAATTTGCAGAACCAATAGTACGGACTTTCTTCTTTGAGAAAAATTCCATGGGAATAGCTGAGCTGAGCAGCCCCAGGTAGCAGGTATAGTAAAGTATGTCATCGTTTCATAAAAAAATTGGTGGATGTACTATGTTTGTTGTTATTAGCGTCGTCGGATAAGGAGCATTCGTATATCTAGAGATGATATTAGTGTTATTAGGAAAATGCGAAATTGAAAGTTGGATACAGATTTCCGCCTACTTTTTATAATTCACTCATTCATAGTAGTAGTGCTTGAGCTGTGCCAGGGTGGAGGAAGTAGAGACAGGGAATTGCTGACTGCTACTGGCACAAGAGAGATCGCCTCCTATGAGGAAGGACAGTAAATCTTGGAGGATTATCACGCAACTATGAATCATCCAAGTGGCGGCCCCAATTTTCCAGGAGACAGAGTACTGATCAGTCCTTTTCTCTCTGTGCCGCCGCGCCCTGTTCTTGGATTTCCAGCTGGTGGTACAGGTGTGGCGAATCGGTGGATTTATAAAAGAGCTCTGATAGTTTGTCATGCCCTTTGCTACATAAAGTTGTGTTAGAATCTACTTTAAACTATCTGTATAAGATAGGTCACTGGTAGTGAAATTGATGGCAAATTTGATTTTTTAAAATTTGATTTGAATCTTTATTTCATATTTTAAGGCTTTTTATATAAAGTAGAAAAATCTACATGTTCTCTAATTTAAAAATGGCGTGAGCTTGTAAAACCCCATGTTAATAATATTTATTCAGGGTTCTACCCTTTCCATAGCATCTACATCTACTGGTTTCAAAGATGCATGACAAACTTTACTACATGCTTCCATCATCTCTCACTTTTCACCTTACTCATTTGCATTTTATCATGTCTGAAAGGGGAAAGTTTGCTCTTTATTTTGTTGCAGTGACAACAATGATGATCCTGATTACATTGGTGTGAGTCGCAACTCGATTTCCTTTTAATTTTGTTTGCCGAGTTTAGCAGGGAAATCAAGAGTTTTCATAATACACTTGTTAGTGGCATACCATTCTTTCGATTATTTGCTCTTTTACAAGATCCTCTGCTTCTTGCGACTACGCCAACACAACAAAACACAGTACACCCTCCACCTGCTGTTGTTTCCTGTCGACTTCTTCATATTCCCCTTTAAATGAATTTTAGAAGAAAAGATTAAATTAGCTCTTGTGATTTACACAATTATGCAAAGTTTTCTTTTTCCTCTGCTTGCTGTTGTTGCGGTGAGGCAAGTGCCAAAAGAGGGAAGAAAGTGTGAAGAAAGTTTACTCAGGAAAATTAGATTTAAGTGATGTAAAGTCAGCCATCATATAACTTCTTTGTGAGGAAAAGCAAGTAAGCAAAGGAATGAATCCTGACAAGATTTTGAAATTTTTCTCATAGTTTCCGACGGAAGTAGTAGGGTAACTAACTACTTACATTAAAAAAGGAAAGTATTTGACGATTGAAGCCAAAGAAGGAGTTAGCAGGATACAAATTAGGATGCTTATGACTGACTGGTAGCCGATTAGCGATTGTATAAAAATGCGAAGAATCATCAAACAACAAGGTTTAATGAGATAGGAATGAGGTGTGTCCAACCATCATAGGAACCAACCTTGTTTACCTGTCAATAAAAGTGAGTCCACGTTGTTGCGCAACGATGCCCTTTTCCGCATTACTTCGCACATTCCTAAAAGATAAATGTTTAATTGCTTGCAGATGGACAGGTCTCCATAATTTTTATCCACCTGCATACTTGCTTATTTCCATGCATGTCTCTACACTAAAAATAAACTGCCTACTACACACATTATACATACATGAATTGTGTACACGATGATTAAATGAATCGGAGAGTAGGTGTTTGTGTTTGCGTACTGTACGTAATTTTTATTGCCTTTTGGTGCCCATGTTACTGCTTCCTATACCAGTTGTGTTTCTTGATTGGGAGAGAACTAGAGCGGAAGTTACAGCCCTTCCGGTTCCAGCAAACTAGCACAGCGTGCGTAAATACCACCAAGTAATTTAAACAGGCGGCTCTAATAATAAAATCATGGCGAGGTTTTTATCTCTACTATCTTTTTCAAAGAAACCAAAACCATTTTTTTCATCTTCAAAAGTTAGCTGACAGGCGTGTATGTGTTTAGGAAGTTGGTTTAATTTAGGTAAATACAGGTGAATTCGTTGTATCATTCAGCCGACACTGGTGTGTACTAATACTGATAATCCTTTGCACATAACGTCTCTTCTGTCGAATTCATTTATTAGCTGCGGAGCGAGAGAAGAGTGATAATGATAATTTATCTCCAATATTATAAAAAAGTATGAAAAATCTACTTAATTTTCTTAACGAATGAAATCACAGTCTTGACTGGTTTACTTTAATGTACTCTGCTTGCTGATTAGGTATGTATACTGTCAGGAAGAGAACAAGTGATAGATAATGGGGAAGATTGAATGAGAAGAGAAAGCACCCTCAGTTTGCAAATACCACCACCAAAATACTTTTACCGTTTAAATATTACTTGAATTTGTTTTTATAAAAGGCTTTAAAAGATACATACATACAAATGCACACTATTTTTACACAATTCATGAAAAATCTTGCCTTCAATCCAGATATTTTAAGCAATAGTGTATTCCCAGTTGGCGTAAAATGTTGCCTAAAGGAGTCCGCCAAAGAGGAAAATCGTAAATTTTTATCTTATCTCGCTCTCCTTTCCCCTCTCTTCTTCTTTTTTTGCCTCTCTGATGGATTGGTTTGATCAGTTTTCCGTTTCACATTAATTCTTCTTGCTTCTTCTTCCGCTCTTCTTCTCCCCGTGTTCATATTTATCTCCAGTTTTACCCAACCACGAGCTCTCAACTTGGAAGCAAAATATCTGTATAAACACCATTGTTCGTCATTGTGCCTTTGTAAATTTCAGGTAAAGTGAGGTGCATGCATGTACGATGATTATAGCAAGAAGGAAAACATAAGTAGGCAGTAAGATAAGTACGGAGAAAGGGAGAATATGTAATGATAAAAGTAAGGAAATTGGGAAAGAGGGTGGCGCGCCTTTCTTTCTCTCTGTCGGAGAGTTTTTCAGGTAAAATGAAGGAAAAGGTAGATAATGCAGCTATCTGAAAAAAGAAGATTTGGCTTTTTCATAGCTTTTCTTTCCGCCTTGCATGTTGCATTAAGGAAATTATCGTAACTGGTGACCAACTTTTAATAGCATTGTCTCCTCTCGTTTTGGTAACCCTCTGTAGATGGAATTCAAGCGAGAGCATGGCAACTCCAACCGTACTTAATCAAAATAAGCTCTTTGTAACATCCATCAATTATGGCATTATGCATATTTACTATTTTCATTTAAGGGAAGGTAATCAATGGATATATTAAAGTGACCCAGGTCACATTGCCTTGTGTTCATCTACACCACTTTAAATCAACCTCGTTTTCTTAAGAACAAATAATGGACTGTTTTTGCTTTGGAATGTAGGTGGTTACCTTTGAAGTGACCTTTGCGAAAAAATGAGGGTAAGTTGTTCTATCGGGCATCATTTTAATACGTATATATAGACCAACTCCCAATCCTTTCACATTATCACGTCCATGTCCTATTTATTTCCAGGTTTAATCTGATAAAGTTTTTATCAGTGGTTTAGCAAGATGAATGGTGGTAGTGGATCATACTGATAATATACATGCACACCTATACTCATACTCAAAGATAGCATGGCTGCATACAATGTTTTCATTGCAGGTATGTATACAACCAACTTTTTTATTGGTAAATTGAATTGCATCGAAAGATTCACACGAATGGCACAATCCCATTAGAGCTTTGTGAAGGGCTCCAAAGGTGTGTTTACCTAACAGCTTTTTTCTTCAGTCAGAAAAATATACACGGTACTTATTTTTTTGCGTGTCCCATAATGCAAAGGCTTATCCATGCACACGTCCTAGTTTTTAGTAAACATTCAATGTACATTTTTACTTCCCGTGTTTTTCTATTCAACTCCCACTCCAATATATCTGTGTGAATGCATGTCACAAAGGAAATTCAGGAAGGGTACAGAATTCACAAAAAGAGGCACACAAGAAAGGAGACAAACTTTGTGGACATGTATTATGTGAGTGTGTACAGAGACACATTTGAGAAAGTACTGGTGGGTGCCTCAAGATCATCCCTTTAAGGGAAACAGTCTTCTTCTTCTTTTGCTCGATTCCACGTTCCCAATTTCCTATCGTCATTGCCAACAAAAAGAAAAAGGAACTGTAAAGTCTACAAATGTACACACATTTACGGGAGAAAGCAAGACGACTAGAATGACTCCTCTCTTATACCAACATCATCACGACCACATCGTCTACTAAACACAAACTGTCATCACGACTCCTTCTGGCAACTAGAACTAGAGTCCTAGTAGTAGTAAGCACTTAAGTAGACATGGAGAAAAAAAATATAAAAAAAGAATGCCGATGGTGAAAGCACAGGAATAGTAAGCGAAGAGCAACCACCGAATCCACAACAGCTTAACTAAGCTCCTCTTCCATACAAAACTGGAAAACCAAACGAGAGAAAATAAAAAGAAAGCATTTCAGCTTCTCCCTCAGCTCTTGTTGCAGTACTACTGCTCCTCTATATCTGTGCTCCTCTTTCTCTGTGTAGAATGATGACAGTGATCAACAACATTACCAGTAGCAATGGTAGCGGCATTGCCACTACCACCACTACTACTTCCATTACTACCACCACCACCACCACCGTTTCACAAGTCTTTATGGTAAACCTAGTTTTTCCCTTGTGAGTCTTTTTCTCGCTGCTGTGAATGGGCTGAAAAGAGTGAGACGACTCGACTAGCCTAACAGAGAGAAAGAATAGGGTTAATACATGGAAGATTTCTTCTTCTTTTTTTCAAAGCTGAAAAAGAATCTACGCTAAAGATGTGAATGATGATGCTCCAGCACTTTTTTATAGAACTGCTTTAAGTGTGAGTGTGTAGATGTGTATGTGTGTGGTTTGAGCTGGCCGGAGAGAAGATGCAAAAACGCGAGCAAGGATCATCATCACCAGTGGAAAATTCAGTGGTGGTGGTAGTAGACGTAGAGAGAACAAGTGGTGCGTGTGTATAACAGTGTGTTTTATTTCTCAAGTGAAGAAGAAAATAAAGGAGAGAGGATGGTGGTGGTGGTGGTTGTAGAGAAGCAGGATGAAGAGACAGGGTAAAAAAATGTGTACACGCAGTTTTTCATGGGGGAAAAGGAAACAAGAGATAAAGGACGGAGAGAGAATTATCATCCCTTTGAGAGTGTCAATTATTTTTTACCTGTCTGTTTAAACGAGAGCCTAATAATGTAACATTAATTAGTTTTGTATTTAGCTTAGGAAATTTTTAACCTTTTCCTTGCGTATTAAGTTCAAATATCAGACATGAAACAAAAAATTAAGCATTTTGTTTTGTGAAAATTATGAGAGGATGTGTCTAAACATTTTGACCTTTAAAGAAATTTTGATCGTTTTTACATGACACATAATATGTTGAGGGAGGTACCAAATATGTGTTTCTACCAATAGAGAAGTGATTACTGTGAAAGTGTTAGAATATGTATTTGTGTAGTAAACAATAATCGATAAAGTTTATCCTTGAACTCATCGTGTAAATCTGAAAGGGAAATATTATTCCATCAAAACAATAATTTTCAACCTATTATTCATGAAGATATGATATATGTTGACAAGAAGGGGTGAAAGTTTACATGATAAAACTTACATTAAGTTTACAAAGTCAGAAGAATTCCTCTCAGTGAGGATCCCAAGGACAGAATTGTTATATGATCAATCAATCACAAACTCTTTCGTCATTGTGTAAAACTAAATACTAAATAGATAAACGCTAATCAATAGTTTGAGGAGCATAAAAGATTTCTTCCATTATCAAAAGCCAACAACAAGTACCGAAAAGAATGTCCCTTTGTTGCTGACGACGCCGACAATGGTTGATCTAGTAGGCAACCTAGTGCATATTATGAGGACATTCCCACCAGGAGCCTCCTTCTCCTCATTTTATTCAATATCGACGGCAACGACCTTCATTCTTTTCTTTATTCATTGCAGTCCTCCAGGTATATTTACATAATAAGTGTGACAATACCCATGAAAAAAATGTATTCCATTCATTCGTATTCTTTGACAGTATTTCCAAATAATATCATAAAAATAAAGGGGATCCATTAATTCCATCTCTGTTATTATTATGCATACCTTTTTTAACTTTTGTATTTGGCTGGAAAAAGTTTATAATTTTTATTGTCAATGAAAAACACAAACAGAAGAAAACAAGTATTTTTTATTGAGTCGAGATATTTTTATCTTTTTTTGAAACTTTTTTTTAACTCCTAGTTTTTGCACATAAGAAAGTAATGCCGTTATGGTAGTTTATGCTTCTAGTAGAACGAGCATGTAGTCAAGATGCATGGTGGCAATGACAATATAAAAGTTTGTTTTTTGTCTCTTTTTGGCTGATTGTGTGTTTGCCTTTGCAAGAAAGAAAACTACTTGTGTGCGTCGTCTATAACTTGTTAAAGATATTGTGTGTGCGTACGCGGAGCAGTGGCAATATTTTTCTTATTGAAGCTTGAATGGTTTGTCGAAAGAGAAGAAGAAGAAGAAAACGAAGTGCAAATGGATTATTATTGGGAAAGTTGTTTGGCGGCCTTCTTCGCTTTTTTTAAGTCATTGTGAGATTTTCGAGTGTTTATGGTGGTGGGGTACTAATAGTAGCAGTAGCTTTTTGACAAGATTTACAGCTCATTGAAAATAGATTGGGTCAAACTAGCGCACTTTCCGTGCCAGTACAATGACTGTGTGTGGTGCAGTGAAAGCCACCATGACTACTTTTACCACTTGTGTGTACTTTACCAACTAAACGAGACCAGACCACCACCAAATTTCTTGCACAATCCAATCCACCCCTTTTATCCGTGCAATATAAGTTTGAGAGGGAGAGAGTAACTAATGTGTGGAGACAAAAGGAAGAAGAAAGAGGAATTCAAGTTTTATAGATTCTTCGAGCACTTATCCCTTGGTATTTTCAAGTACATACCAGAAAAGTAGAGAGGAAACTAGTAGGCAGCATTATAATGCAATTTGTGCAAAAGTTTTTTTTTAACAGAAAGATTGTTTCCTGGGTACTTCATCTCTACGCGGAATCACGTTTGACCTCAACTTTTACACACATACGGAGAGAGTAAAAAAAGTGATAGAGAAAAAAGAGCTGTGTGCGGAATCGGCACTTAGGAATTGCATCCGAAAATTTATTATTTTTTCTCCGATAATCCTAGCTTTAGTGTCTGATTTTGACGGGGCGGCAATAATGGTGATAACAAGGATAAAAATGAGGATGAAAATGACTACGTTGCTAAATACCAAAATGCGAGCTTGCTTTGGCCTTGGGGAACAGTCCAATCTGAAATTTCTTTATACTTTCTAGCGCAGTTTAGATATGCTGAAAAGGCATCCATATTTGGTTTCAGTTGAAAAGTTGAGGAAAGTACGTGTGCCTGGTTGTTTTCCATGTACAAACTGACATGGAAATTCTCATTTAATCATTGTAAAGGTATTTTTATAAAATCGTAGTCATTATCAGGCAATCAGAGAGTTTTTGCATTTATATTTTGGCTTATGATGGGACATTTTGATGATATTGGAACAAAAATAATGCGTATTTCAGCCCACAAGTTTATTATGAAACGAGAAAATGAGCGGACTTTGTAAACTTTCCATATCCGCTTAGACGTTTAACAGTGCAACACCAATTCAGTCTACATTCATTCCGCTAGAAGATTATGTGCATAGAAAATGAAAGGAAAAACAATTATCTGTAGAAATGCAATTTCATTCTCTTAATTCTGAAGAGAAAGGTAGGAAAAGGGGATGAAAGCTAAAATCGGAGACACAGTCAGTTCAAGATTCTAAGGGAAGATATCAGAGCATTTATCAAGGTAGCAATGACATTGCATCTCTACTTCGTACAAATGCACTGGCTATCATCGTGATCGCAAACGTGATACCACCACACCACCTCCTATCATTGCACTTAACTGGAAACCCAGTGAAAAGTCCACTTTGCACACTTAAAATACTTAACGCTCATATTGCTAATCTGCGATTTACATTTAAGCGAATTCATCACATACACCAAATAGCTTCTACAAGAAATCAGTGATGTGGCCGCATAGATTTAATAATACCATGAGTTAGACTTGCTTCTTGCGTGCACCAAGGTGCGGTGAATGGATGGAGGTTTGGCTTTGGGGTGAATTGAGTCAAACCCTGTAGCAAAGCTTCACTCAGAATATAGCTGCATATTTCCAGCAAAACTTTCACTCGTTTCCCTTCTTTTCTCCTCACTCGCCAGCTTCACTTCCTGTTTACATTTTCTTAGTGCATTCCATCCAGCTCTAGAAAAGGTGGATGATCAGTAATCACTTGCCTTGTTGTTTTTTCTTGCTTTTTTCTATTGTGCGTGTATGGAGTTTGCTGCATAAGCTATTTATTATTGTTTTAATATTTGTATGCATCATGAGCTTACAGTAACATGGTCAATACACAGTTCATTACTACTATTTGTAGATGAATGAGTTGGAGAGAAGCCGTGCATATGCATGATCTGTATATCATACACGCACGATTGCTTTACAACACAAAAAAATCCAACAAACTCATCAGGTTTTGGGTAGATTTTTTCTTCATAAATTGGAGAAGGAAAAGTTGTCTTTTAGAGAGAGGTGGATAACCTTGCTTTCCGGAATGAAAGGTTTTAAAATAGAATTCGAGGTGGTTGATCGAAGAATCAAGTCTTGAGTCTATTTTTTATGTAAAAGTGACGTGCATATGATCCTGTTTTTATTGCTAACGGAAAAGCAAAGAGCATATCATCCTCATCATTCTAGTGATATCGTCGCTTGAGTTATAAATCCTTGTGTTTGTTAAGCGATAAGAGGAGAAGAAAAGCAGGGAAAACAAAACAACAACGAGCAAAGCCAAGGGGATTTTCTCGAGTTCACAGTTGAGAAGGCTGATTTGAATGGGTGATTCCCAAGTGGTGGTGGTAGTGGTTCTTCTAGTGGCGGTGCAATATATCTTTTCTTTAGCATAAATCAGAAATACTGAGAGAGAGGTCGAGAGGGAGAAACTCATTTGCTGATGGAGTTGCACTCGCTCAATCTATTCACTCATTTTTTATCCCTACGTCTGAAATGCAGAAAGAAAAGATACCTATTGCTTGTGTTGTAGGGATATAATATGCATATTTTTTCCTCTGGATATAGAAAGTAGAATGTGGTGTAGTGGGTTGAGCAAGAGAGAAGTGATGGTGGTTGTTTTTATGTACATATACTTTGCTTGTCCTTGTGTGGTGGTTTCTTGTTGAAGCGATCAGTCCCTGGCCTGGTCTAATATTTTGTCATCGTTGCATATTTTAATACGATACCACTTGAAAATCTGTGTGGAAAGTTTCACGAGACGAGTATAGTAATGATGATAATAGTAATGGTGATGGAAGTGATAATAAGAGTATAATGATGGGTATCATGGGATATAAAGGGGTGGTTTGCTTGCTCATCACACTCACCCAGACAAAAGAGGCTTTTATGCGTAAGGGAATGACAATGTGCAGACTCTTTGCATTATATTGTGGAATTACTTTTACGAGGAAAGAGTGTCCCAGAAAAAATAGTCCTTGTGTCAAGGTGAAAAATAGTGAATTTTGACACTAGAAAGAATGATAGTTTGTTCACGTGTTAGATAGTAGGCGCACATTCAGTCAATGTCAGCAGCACAGCGCGATAGTTGGTCATGGTCAAAAACAATTCTCCAGATTTGTTTGAGGTTTCAATTTTTTTGAGTGACCCTTTGGATGACCTTTGATGCAGTTTGAAAAAGATATGGCTGATACAACAGTTTATAAATTGAATGGTAGTAGAGGTTTTCGCAGACGTGTGCGCTTAATCCCATTAAATTGGCTTGGGGCACGTTGCCCCAAGATTACGTCTCGACTGCACTAGTTATATTATTATGCCCTTGCTAGCTCATTCTCATCTATTATCGGTTTATATGATGCTCCACTCTTTCTATCTCATTCTAAGAGCTACAACTCTTCTTGGATGGCTTTTCAACTAAAAAGCAATCAGATTAGAAAGTTGGTTTGCAATAGGAGAAATAAAATATCAAGTGATGATGAAGGAGAAAGTAAAGCCATACAGAGAAACCGAAAGAAGTTGTGTTGTTGTATTGAATCATTTTATTACTTATGAAATAATTATTAATATTACGACATAGGAACATTTTTGGTCAAATAAGGCAACCTTGAAAAAAGTCATTCACTTTTCTTCTCTTGAACTCCTTTCCTGATATTTTATATTGCTTCATTTTGCAGTCAATGACTGCATAAAGTTATATCGTTACGAACACACACTTTTTTTGCTATCCGTTTTCCAGCCTTGTGTGGGATGAAATAGTTGAAATAATGGAGCAAACTGCATGGTTTAGTAAATAAGGTATATATAATACCATGCGTATATACACATCCGTGCATTGTCACCGTGAAGAAAGTGTAAAGAAAGAGAGCAGATCACCAGTGCCGGGAGGAGGACGACGAGAAAATTCAATTTATTTTCTAGACTGCTTTTGAAACTTACAATAACCTTTCTCCTCTGTTGATGGCCTCTCTCATTTAACCACGTATACAAAAGCATAGTAATATACGTACACACGATTCATGAGACGAGAAGAGACACACTACATGCAAACATATTTGCTACTTGCAGTAGTGCCACTTCCACACAAAATTGAACAAGTCATCATGATCCGAAAACGGCGTTGATGGCTGTGTTAGTTTACCAGTCTTCTAGCATAATAGTTATAGCACTATATAGGCGTATATTGATAAGTACATATATTACACATGATGATAAACAATCTAATAATGTGTACAAGTTTCTGACCTAGAATAATAGCAAACAAAATAGGCGACGGGTGAAAGTGAAAAGTTCACTCTACTCACTACACTCAGCTACCACATTTTCTTCTTCTTCTTCTTCGTAGGCCTGTTGTCGTCTTGTGTCAACGACTACTTCTACTAGAAGTAGAGATGAGAAGCAGAGAGGAGTGAGGGAAAACGAGAGAGAACAAGCTTATTTAAAGCTGTTTTAAAGTTACTTGGTTCGTTGCTCATACACTCCAAACAAGTTTCGACTACTACTTGAGAGGTTATTATACCGTAACCATATAACTTTCTTGTGTAAACTGATACTGACGGATGATGATGGTAATGGGCACGCATTACACGTCACTTATGATAATGTATGCATTATTGACTTTCCATGAGATTCGGGATGAGAGGGGTCGCTGACGACGACGACCGTGGTGGTGGTGTAAACATTGGTACTTTCTTTTCTTGCATCAGCAACATCGATACCACGACTCCTTGTAGTTTCAATGTGCAAAAATGAACATGAGATTTTTGGCCGATGCGAGAATGTCTAAGGCAACGTCCTCAGTTTTATATAAGCACGTGCTTTTGATTTGTGTATAGTCAGCAGAGAGAAAGAGGTGAAAAATGAAGGAGTTTTCTTCATTTCTTCTTTTAGATTTTGCTACCGTTGTGTTGTATTGTAACGCGAGTTCAGTAAGAATACATTAGCCAGACTAGGTCGTGACTTTGGAGGACTCCATGTCAATGCTCCTGTATTCTCGCTGACTTTGTTGTAAAATCACCGTTTTATTTTTCATTCAACCAGAGACCTGCATTTCAATATTAGGGTACTAATAAACGGTTATTAATAGCTGTTTTCTCTCTCGTGGCATACGACAAAACCTTAGAAAATCGTAAAGGCGATCATGAAAGTGATAGTGATGATGTAGCTAGATGAACTCGAGATTTTTTGGATTCAAACTGACCTCTCAATTGTCATGATCATGGTGGCTTCAACTGTCCGTCATAAGTAAGGTTGCGTAAGGGTCCTTCATACTTGGAAGAAATTCTTATGTTGTGAGCTATGATATCAAGCATCGAATATTGGAGTTTTGATATGATCAACAATATATTTATGCACATGCAAATATAAATGAATACACTTTACCTTTTACTTGCCTTGTACTAATTTGGAAAATGCTAATTTCAGTTGCTTTTTATTCGCTTTTTAATGAGAGTATAGTACAATAATATTTGAAGTCGTTGGATTTTTAATATTTTCTGCAAGTTACTTTCAGTTCATTTAGTAAATGAGTAGGTATGATAAATTGTTTAGAAACATGCGTAGTTACCTTTCATATTATACAAGCCAATTCTTATCAACGCTACGGCAAACCAAAGAAAACACGCTTGTCAATATTGCAATTTTGTTTGTATTCTTGTAACTACGTAGTTACACTGCAAACTAATTACAAATTTTCATTTTGATTACAGGAGTTTTGTGCAGTTGGGATGACTGGTGGACTTACGACGGAATTTCTGGTAAGATAACATAATAATTAATATACTAACATTCATGTAAATTTCCAGCTCATTTCGATATCGCACTCACATGCTCATTCATTCATGTCTATAGTGGCATCGGCGTAAATAAAATGTTACAGGAAATACGTGAAGACGGTGCTACTTTTGAGAAATTTCTACATTGAATCTTCATTTTACTTCATATTTGAAGTTAAATAAGTATACGTACTTTTTTCGAACCGAATTCCGCACATACATACGAAGAATTTCTGTTGAGATTTATCCTCTCTTTTTCATCCAGACTTGATGACCTCTGTCAAAAGTTGAACATAAGCTTCGAAAGGTTCATAAAACACCCCCTGTCAACCATTCAATGCGAGAATGTAAAACTATTCTTACAGCTTCTATCTAAAAGCATCTGTCCATCATCGCCAAATCTCTTATCTCTTATCAACTATCGGTCTTCCACTAGTCCATTTTCCTCCCATCCACATCGTCACTCCACCGTATCGCAAAACAACATGAGTACATTGTCTGACCATTGAATAGACAAAATTTATTTCTATTATCCATCCACCAAAACTAGTATTTTTATTCATACCCGATAATTCATCGTTTTATCCTCATTTTGCATGAAAATATCCCGAAAATGGAGAAATAATCATATAATGTTTTTAGATATGATATTATGTCTAAAATTTAAGTTTTTGCAAATAATATTTATTTGTTCATTAATTTTTGTTTGTGAGCTACATCAATACATTTTAAATCGGCATCGGACCACTGCCTATTATTTCTTTGACTCGTCTGGAAGAATTAAAATAAATGATATGACAGTCATGAAATGAGTGCTTAGTGTACCAATTAAAATCATGAATATGTTCAAGATATGTATCCATGATGTATGTAAACCCCTCATTCTAAAATTTGTTATATGCTACGCAGCGATTCTTTTAAACTTTTGGACAATTTTTATACCAAACAAGGACAGAATGATGAACTATAGGTGTAGAAAAATTGCATGCCTTTTTCATGCCTCTTTCAAAAAATGCGCAAAGTTTGTCCCAAAGCATGTTAGTGACCTTTCCCATCTCCATTATCATTATGTAGAATACACAATAGTGATGGTAATGGTAGGACTCTTTGTAGTTGTCATTCTTTATTCCTTCTCTATGCCTACTTATAAGTGTCCCATGATATCATCCACCAGTGATGTAGGAGAAACCAGCCAAAATAATGCATGTTTTTTTCCTATTTTCCTACACATGTATTGGCTCCAGTCTTCTAATGGACCCTGACTTTTTCTCATTTATCAGTTTCCATCTTATAATGTCTCTCGCTCTTCTCGCCCATCCCAAAAGCATGAAAATGGAAGAGTCACAGTTCACTTAGTGCAAGATCAACGGTCAGTTTTTTCTGGATAAGCGACATGGTTTCATTTTAAATAAAAAAGAGAGTCTTGTCGTCGTCCACGAAAACATCAAGAGAAAAACGAACATAGCAGCACAAAAGCATCCCATGAAAAACTTCCGTTCCCGAAAAAGTAGAAGAATATGGAGAGTATAAGCTCTTCTTGTAAACTGAAAGCATCATCATCATCCCCAGCAAACACCATCACGTTTTCCATGTTTCACAAGAGAAAGTCAGCAAGCGATTTTTCCCTCCTTTTCTTTCCGAACCCCTGGAGGAACTATAACAAGAGAGAATAGAGAATAGTCACGGATAAAGGAAAAGTCAGTGGTACATAAAAATGAAGTAGATAGATACATACCTACATAAGCTGTTAAGCTGCCGCCTAATAAAGCAAAGAGACTAGTGGAGGTGGTGGATACACATTGCTGGAGGATTCAAGACTGTTGTTCAGAAAAGGAAAAAGGGGATGACGACGTTGAACAAGAAGACGAAGAAAGACGATGAGGAGGAGTAGTGTGGGGCACAAAAGACTCTGAACGAAAAGAAGAAAAAAATTGTCCTTCAGGGGATCGGTTCTCCATTACAACCACTCATGCATGCATGGGTGTTTATTTACATGACGATAATATGCATACATGCTTTTTCTACACGGGCCATAAAAATCATGCGATATAAAATTATATCACTTTTTCTTCTTTTTTCTCCTTCATCCCTTCCTCCATTTATTATTCTATTGAAAGAAAATGGATGCGTGTATCTGGAAGCAAGATCAGCAACTTGTATAACAACGTCAGTCAGTCACTCACTCTATATTATCCATACATACAAGCTTAACTAATAAAATATGTAGGAAAAAGGGCGGAGTACGTTGGTCGCAGTGGATGAATAAGTAGAAGAAACATCAATGATGGCAGATAACCCTATATGTTTGGAGGGGGAAATGATAACTAAGAGTCCAGTGGCTTGGTGAGGATGATGAGATGCCACTGAGGTTGATCGTGATTACTCCAGGAATGTATCATTTAATATAGAAAAATGGTTGTGCGTAAGCATTTGATATACGTATAAAATGCATGTTATTATACTATAACGGATTTTTCTGCTGATCTCTTTCCACAAGGATAATATTATTTTCTCTGTGTGACTTTTTTTTCCTCCTTGGATGCATGCATGAATGCATGCATGTCATCTCTTTCTGGTCGGGACAAAAAATAGAGGATAATGTATGTTTTCCTTCAGTTGGATGAGATAAGTTACAAAGTTGGACGGTTGGAAAGACGACGACCTGCCCACTCTACAGTATACCTATATAATATATATATACCATTTACTCGTCGTCATCGTCATAGATAAGATGTTGGCTTTGAGCTTTTCTTCATTGCCACCACCACCACCCCTATATATAGTTTCCGCACTTTCACTTTTCTTCTCCTCTTTTTCATATCGAAAGAAAAGATCTGTCCACTTGGCCCTTTTCACTTTGTCTCCTCTTTCTGGCGGCACGGGTTGCTTTTCGTCTTCCTCGCCGTATATGTTTGTATGCGTTATTCCTCCTGAATTGCGGAAAACTCTGAGCTTACTATGATCATCGAAGACCTAGAAGTCAGAGTATCATCTTCGGTCCCTATCTAAACTTAGAATCCGGGTTGATCCCATTCAAGAAAGGAAGACGAGATGCAAACACATACACAAACTAACTAGAAGAAGATGAAGGGAACTGTGCATGAGATATCCCCATATAATCAAACTTATTATAACCTAACCACCACTCTGAAACTAATAATAAGAAGCAAATATTTATGTATCTATTGGATTGAGAAGATTTTGTCACGTGTATTTACTTCCTTTTTTCGTTTACAGATAAAACCACATAAGCTCGAAAAGAAGCGAGTATTAAAACTTTGGTTATCCTGCGTATCCCTTTTCATATCTTTCTTCGCCTCCTATCAAGATTGCGCAATGAGTATATTCTGCATACATCTATTGACTTTTACTGACTGTATATACTAATCTGGCACGAAGAAGCAGGACAAAAATGTCAACAAATAGGATGACCCTTTCTCTTTTGAGGGTGTTGTTAATAAGCAATAGAAGTTTGTTGGTTTGGTTCTTTGATGGAAAATGTCATTTCATAAAAGTAGGGAAAGGACATACATGAAGTTACAGGAAATTCCTTTTTCTTCACTGGTCCTTCGCAAAACTTTCTTTTAGTATGATCTTGTTCTTATGCATCATCACATCATTTATAATTCTTTGATGATAAGGAGGATTACTTAAAGGAAGGTCCAATGATGATAATACTTACTATAAACTCCTTAAAGACATCTGACTTGGTGAAGAAAACCCCTGATACAAGGCTACAATTTTATTTATTTTTGTCACTAGTGAGGAACTTTTTGTAGCACTTCAATTCAATCTCAGTAATAACAAAGTTTACTACAGGATCTTTCGTCCGTTCTTCAGCATAAAAGAAAAAAATTCATAGATTTGATGTATCTTCTTAAGATGATAAGGATATTAGACTATTTCCTGAATCGGGGTGATCAAACAATTTTTATGTAGAAGTCAAGGTTTATAGCTGCAAAGGGTGAATATGATCGCAGAGAATGTAATGAGAAATTACTTGGGTGTATATTTTATGCAAGGAGAAAGCTTTAATTCTGTTATCAAAATACATAAAACGGCCAGTCAAATACCAGCTGGATACAGTTCGTCTCTGAAAAGAATTTTTTATCCGTTTCTCAATGCTACAGAAGGGAATTTTTCTTACCCTTTCTTGATGCTGTTGTAGAGAAAACATGAATCTTATTTCCGGCTTGGATTTTTATGACGGTGATCATCACGTGATGATGATGATCGACCTCGTTCTACACTCCTCCTCCTCGTCATCAAAATCATCAGTTACATTAAAGGATGAAAGTGACAGTTTGGATAGAAAATCTTGGGGTTGTGTAATAAAAAGGGTAGGCTTTCCTCAGATTTAGAGTGGTGACATGTGTATATTATTCTAAATGTATTCAATCATTGTAGTAAGAATATAAGTGTACAGATTTTCAGTAAATACACACTCTAAAAGTTATTCCTCTTATAAAACTTATCAATTACTTATACTTTTCTACTTCATCAACATGAAAGCTGATCATTTTCATCAGATTCCTACGCACAAAGAGCTAAAAAGACTTACTTGGTTTTTATTATCCCCATTAACTGGATACAACAGCTTATCATAAATTTTCTGTTTTCTTTCTCCACTTTTTCTGTGCACTTTTACATTACTTAAGACGCAACTTTTTAAGGGTTTTCAAACATTGTCGACTGGGGACAGTCTGCAGTCCATTTCCGCTCTCTCTGTTGGGGATGATTCTTGCTATAAGCTTTACTACAAAACTTTTATGTAATTCATTTGGCTACTTTATCACTTCACAAGGTAGTAAAATCCTTTGTCCCTCTTTAGGGGCAACATGACAAAAAAAGTCTGGCCATGTCGACATGGCTATATCGTTAACAAAAGTGTAGGATGATTATTTATAACAGTAAAGGGATTTCCCTACCATTATGCAGAAAAAATTTATAATCTCAATAAACTAACTTTCTCCCATTTTATATACAAGCGTGTTTATGAAATCGACTCCCATGCAACTTCGATAATTGAAAGATGCACAAAACGCTTTTTTTATCCCTCTACGATTTTTTTCGTAATGAAATATGCACCTAAAATATGTGTAAATACAGAAAAGACCATAAAAAGTGAGGATACGAAGAGTCAGCATGAAATTTTTTTAGGTTTCAATCCACTCTTTTACTGCTAACGACTACGATCCTTTGCTCTCTACTAATGATTGTTAAATATTGCAGTAGTGGAAGCTATGAGAGCGAGTACTTGATGCAAACCTCTATATCAATCTGGGAGTACCTACTGAATGGTAGTTTATCCTTTTTTATCATGACAGATTCGCTAGTTACTATTAACATTATTACTAGTGTGCGTACCTCTACAGTTAAAACTACTACTGTAGTACTTACTGTCTGCTAGGAGGAGGGGGAAAGAGAGGAGAAACATTGTACACGTAGTACTTTTTGACTTTTGGCGACTGTCATAAATCATAAAAAGCGGAAAGTATAAAAAGGGTCAATAAAAAGAGTGGTAGTGAGAGGAGAAAGTTTTCGCTGGAAGGGTGGGTTTACATGCTCTTGTGCGGGTTGTTCTTTTTCATGACGATCTTCGTCATCCTCTTCATCCTCATATCGTGATGATGATAATGCCCTAGTATCCTTCTCTTGTGGAATGTTTACGTGAGGAAATGTAAAGTTTGTTTGTACTAAAAGTTCCTCTCATTCTCATTTCTCTCTATATTAATATCGTAACATAATATGCTTATTATATGATAGCCCTTTGTTTTTCACCATGTACGACTTACAAACTTTTTATGCGTTGACGCTGCTCACTTCTGGTGCTGCTGTTCATGTTGTTCGTGAAAAAGTTTGACGGAAAACATGTACCTATTGTGCTCCTTGTTTTCCTCATGTTTTCTCTCACTCTGCTGGACTTTGATTTCAATTTTTATAGTCGTCATAACATATTTTCAATGACATTTCATGGCTTTGAACGACAACACAAGACCAAATAAGGTCACACGTAATGGTCAAAACGAGGACAAACAGATTCCAGCAAAATGTTTTTCGGTGATGCATTATCCATGCAATAAAAGGGATGTGGTGTAATTTTATATGATACTGAAAGTTAGATGTTTATAGACGGATTTCACTATCCTATTAATTATTTTAGATCTTCCTCATTATAAAAAAACGTAAATTTGTTGTTCACCACCCAAAATAATTCCATAGCCGAAACCGGAATTCTGCAACAGACTCCTGGCATCACCTTCATAACCATGTGGTGTAAAATGCGGATAAGTAGGGAGAAACTAAAAAATACATAACGTTGAATTTATGATGCAGATATTAGATTTTATCTATTCGTTTGATTTTCTTGTGTCTGTGCTTACGTGTATTTATGAGCATCGTTTCTACATGACATTTAAATGTTATGATTACGATAAGTCTCATACATACAAATACTTATCTTAGGTATATTTTATATATGTACATAGTATTAAATGCTCCATCTTCCTGTCTGTCTTACATGAAGTTTTGGCTTGCGGTTTCCCTTGAGTTAGGATTTTCTGGTTGGATTCTAAGCCAAAAGAGAAAACGGAAGGCTCCATCCAGGCGGCTGAATCTAGACTGAAGACATTCTATGTACTTGTGTGGTTGCACCATCATCATCATCATTTTGATCTCTACCGTTTGTCTCCCCATGAAGCAAGTTATTTTTTTGTCCCTATGTGTGTGTGTGCGTCGCAAAGTATGAAGAAAGGAGGAAGAGGGGGAAAATATGCTGAGGTCATCAGAAGAATCAAAATTCATATGAGGACATTCATGACTTTCTCCTCTTTTCTTCTTCTTGGCGAAGGGTTGTGTCTCTCTGTGTGTAAGCTGTGGAGAGAGATAGTTGCCAGCATCACTGCAAGCATCACCAGCCACACAAAAAAAACTATTTTTTTTTTGCTTACTCCCAACTTTCTCCACACAGCGTAACTTTTTTCTTCTTTAGAGATTGGGAAAAAATACTATCGTAAAAGCATGTAATCTATGAATACCTCTGTATTACATCTTTGGGAAAATTGTATACGCACTGCATAATGTTTAGTTTGCGGGAAGAAGAACAAATTTTTTTTACGTGCATTTCACTGACTTCTGCGTGATGCATTTCCTCTTGTACTACAACCTTTCGTACTTTCACATACTCAATTTTTATTTTCCAGTTTATTTTGTGCATGGAATCATCTTTGTCGTCTTTTCTGCATGTGTAAACTTGTCTCCACATGGCTAACTCTTTGCATTCCAGTTTTTACTCCCAAATTTTCCTTCACTCTCCTCCTGGACCACTGCAAAGTTGAATATTAGCATCCGGTGGTCTTGGTTAACTTATGTTTAATGCATTATTCCGACTGCATTGCACCTCATGACTCATGGACGTTTTTTTATTCTCGAGTGACATATGTCCTTTCCCCGGGAATGGTTGTGAATTTTGAGGAAATCATTGACGCGATAAGATAATTGCAGTGGCCAAAAATATACATTGCTTGCTTAGGTTTAAGAAAAACATGTAATTCAGAACAGTTTAATTTTGTATTTATCTCAAATTCGACTCAAGCAGGTAAATATTATGCGTCGACTATGCAGTTTTCTAACTCAAAGGGTTATGTGTAATTATTTTTTGTGGTTGCAAACCGAAATGCAAGTAAATGCGAAGGTATACAAAAATGGGTTTATATGTAGTTTCTAGTTTATTAAAAACTTGAATAAGAAGTGGCTGAAGTTTTTTGTTCGCTCATTAAATTTATTTTCCTTTTAGTGGCAATGCAGTGGAAAAATATTCCTGTCAAGTCACCAAAATGCGCCACGACAATCATTTGTAGTGATTTCCTGCCAATGTCAAGAATTTTGATGAAGATTGTTAGGATGATGACGAAGGAAAAAGAGGAAAGAAAGGCATGTAATTTTTCCCTTGATTTCTTCCAAAACTCCCATTTCATCTCAACGGCTATCCAGTTTCTATCGTTGTGTCTAGGTTTATTGCTGATGCAGATAGATACCTAGACAAATTCATGCGTGCGTATAGCATTACGTAATAGTAATAATAAGTAATAATAATCCCGAGGCTGAAACAAAGAATCGTATTTTTGGATGAGACTCAAAACCATCTCATGTGTGTAATTCGGCGTCTTTCTATTGTCCCTGTTTGAGGTACCGTTTTAGCTCGTTGGCTTAGGTTTCCGAATAATATGTTTTATTACTTATTTATGTGGATTTATTGGATTCTGGATATTTGATCCACTACTACTTATACTTGTATATTATGTACATATTTATCCAAAAAGTTTCTTACAACCACATAAAATCAACAATATCCACAATTACACTAGACTTTCAGATAGTCAAAGTCTTTATCCTTCTAATTTCATGCGTTTTCTCATTTAGCTTTTCATGAGCAATTTATCGTTCACGCGAAAGATTGTCTCATTAATTTACACGCAGTATCATTATACGGGATCATTATTATTACATGGCCATAAAGTGTTGCACAGTACGAGGACTGAAGGGGAAGAATGGATCGAAAATGAAACTCATTTGGAAGGAGAAGGTGAACGAGATGTTCTACAGAACCTGTAGATTATGAGTGTCAAATTCGTCAGAGTTTTGAAAAATTGTCATATCTATCTACATGTCATTGCTTGACGGTGAGTAGCAAGTAAACTTTTTAGCTGAGTAGAAAAATTTTGAAAAAAGAAGACAGAATGATAAAATGCTGGACTAGCTGTTTATCGAGTCGACATCAGCAGTATCGTAATGTGTGTATCTATTATAAAAAGGGGTTTTGCAATAACATCTTTATATTTATGCATACATATTCTCTGAAACCGCCAAGGAAATTAATAGCAATGCAGTTTCTTCTGGTTTCATTTAATACTCTGCTCCATGACATTGATGACTACAATGATGCCAAAGAAGATTTAATATTAATGGTCCTGATCATTTTCTAAGAGCACAAAAACTTTTTTACAACTTGTGAAACGACGATATGAAAAACTGACTTTTTATTCGGTGATTTTTGCCTGTTTTAAAAATGAAATTCAAATATTTTGCAATGACTCCAACCGAATGATATTTTTATTCGCCAAAAACCACAAAGAGTTAAGTTGTAACCCCTTTCCCCGTCTTAGCTACTTAGGTATGTACATATATGTAGTTAAGTAGGTATACTATTTGTGGTTTTATTGGCGATATCAGATTACCCCTGGAGCACATGAATAGTGTAGAGGCAGCAGTCTGTTCGCCAGACACTTTCTGGCTTATTTGATGCAGCGTGCAAGAGTTTGGCTGTGTTTTTTGTGCACTCTCTGTTCGTATAACCCAGCTGAGAATTTCAGAAAGAATGCTGAGAAGGGAGAAAATCAGGTAAGAGGAGAGAAGCTAAAGACGAAAAGGGAGTGGGGAAAAGGGGGAACACAGAGACAGATAAGAAATTTATTACTCTCTCTAAGTTAGTAGGATCAAAAGGCAAGGAAGAAAGTACGCTCCATTTCTATCCCCTCAAGAGCTTTTTCCAGGTTGGGCTCACTTTAGCTTTCTTTGTGGTGGTGACGGTGGTAGTGTTGAGTTACCTTTGCTGTATTTACTTACTCCGGGTTCTGATCTCCCTTCTCTCCCTCCAGATACACACATTCGCCCCGTGTGTGTCCCAGTGTGCACATAACATCCTTGAAGAAAGCAAACTATGCATAATATTCTCGTCCTCCTCCTCCTTTTGGCACTTTTGGAAAGCAAACTAAGGGAAAATTTGCTCCAGGACCAGGAACAAAATCCTTTGTCCTTGTCTACTTTTACTGTCCCGGAGAAAGGTTGCACAAGGGAAAAAGGCATTCGTCACTAGATGTACTCTTACTTCTGCTATTTTTCGCTATTGGTGCAGTTTTTGGTGCAGTGTGGCGGTGGTTCTTACCACCATTGTGGCTCAGCAGATTGTCATCATTACCTTCTTAGGTGACATATTAGTGAAGGCTTGTTTTAGTAAATAATGTTCCAGACTACCCACAAAAGCATTAACTTTCTCTCTGCTCCACTCTCGCAAATGAGTTGCATTTTACAGTCCGTCCCCTACGAAAATGCACACGATGATAAATTTGGGTTTTCTTCAGCCTCACTTTATTTACTAAATACTCATGATACAAAACGCAACATTGACTGGGTTCCACATTTAAGCTGTCACTCCTCACGACTCACCTGTTATGCTTCTTGAGTTTAGTCTGTGTTTCTCATCAAAATTAACATGTAAACCGCATCCACGTCAGTTTACGTAGGTACACATTTTCCAAGGCAAGACACCTGATCTTTCTTCATATTTTGAATTCATTCGTTTTGAGCGAATTTACATGTTAATAAAGTCGCATGACAATATCAAGCAATGTGCATATAATATATGTGCATTGAAATGTGAGACAATTGTTACTCCTACTGCTATTTATTCTGTAGATGATGATGTCGTTGCGGAAGATGATGGGACATTACTCTAACTCGAGTCAAGAGAGATAGTGGGAGAAAGAGAGATGCTCCATGTGTTATTATCCTCAAAATCATTCCTTCTCACTAAATCCAAAGCAAATAAACTGGTGATGTCTTATTCATCTCTGTCTTTCTCTCTCTCTCGGCTGGAAACAGAGGCACATATGTACTCATGCCAAAACTTAGGTACCGCCATCAAAGCGAATGAATCTCAACGTTTCTTACATTTTAACCGGGTGCACTTACGGACACACGCTTGAATTAGCAATAACAGCGAGGAGAAAACGCAAGGCGAAGAGCACAACACCACTACTCGAGCATCCATACATCCATGCATGCAACCCACTTTGAAAGTGAATGAAAGCCGTTTTTCCACCGAGTTAGCTCCAATGGATGAATGTTGTGTTGTGTGGGTATATCTTAGTGCCTCCCTAGTCGGAAATGGAGTGAATGAACGTGCACTATTGTACTTGAATGAATGGAGACAATCCATATAAGATGTTTCATGAGATGTACTTTTACTTCCTATTAGTCTTCTAAAGGCTTCTTACTCACATCGAATCAGTTTTTTTTTTCGTGCTTGTAGTTGCCCATGTTGTTTTTTCTCTTTTATGTGCGTATGAGTTTCAATAGGTTTAATGGGGTTTCCCACACACATACACACACACAAACATAATAAATAGAAACCTTCCAAACCAATAAACGTTAAACAAAGCAGCTATTTTCTCCTTTTTCTTGTCTTTCCCTCCAAGAAATGCATATCATGCCATCAATACAAGCGAGAGATAAAAATAATAACAGCTAAAAGAACAACAAAGTGATTGTCTCTATCCATTTTCCTCTCGGGTTACTTTCTCCCTCTCACTCGTTTGCCCACTCAACTTGACCATGAAAACGGGAAAACAAATGATACAAAAGCAATTCCTTTACTGTTGAGGAGTAGGAAGTGGTCACCAAGATTTTTAACCCTGAAGGGGTACACGAAACAGAAGAGGAGATAAACGGGGAAGAGGAGATGAGCTAATTCAGTAACACTAAGAACAAAAAAAAATAGCACAGCAATTTAGCCCCAAACTGCACCATTTGGATAGAAAAATACAAACAATTGCAGAGATAAAAATGCGAAGGGAAAACAGGAAGAGGGAACATGACTTAGTTTTACTAGTAGTGGCGTTTCTCTTCATATTGATCGGCAAATCCGACAAAGATTTAAAAAAAGAAATAAAGATAGTGATTTTCCTTTCACGTAAATATTGCCCTTGCTCCCTTTTCTTTCTTGTCACTTGAAAAAAAGGAAGATGAAAATAATAGCGTTTGATTCCATCTGATACAGTTACAACTCCAGTCTATTTACCTCTCTTAAAAGAAGAATGTTCTTTTTTGTGTAAGATTCTATCCAGGAATGCATGTCATGCATGAATATGTACAGATGTATTGCAATGCTCTTCTTCACAAAGTCAAGAGAATCTCTGCCTGGCGGCATAAAAAGTACATGAGATAAGTAGCCGTACAGAAAAACTTGACTTTGGAAGTCTTTTCGATATGTTTGTATGTACATGAATGTAGAAAAAAGAGGAAGAAAGTGATTTGGGATAGTAATGTGATATTATTTTCCGATCGGTGTGCTCCACATACATATCAAAGGGGTGAATAGAGAAGATTTAAAAAAGGGGAGAAGGAATGCAAGTGCGTAAGCATTATACATTTACAGCAACTCTGTCTCTCTTCCACACACAAAGTTGACTCTCGTTTTACATAGTTTTCGAACCAGAGGATGAAGAGAAAGGGTAAAAAGAAGATTGAAAGGATCAGAGATCACCAGAACGAAAATCGAAAATAAAAGAACTCTGTATTCTTTTTCTGTTGAAAAGTTCAAAGGAGAATTTTTTTTATCTTGTACTCCAACATTCGCGCATACAACAAACAGACAGTCAATAAGTAGGCGTAAATGTATTGCATGCATTTGAACGTGCATCCATGCATTCTACGTTTCTATACTTACAGAAATAAAAGTGGAAAAAAAGCAACAGTAGCTGAATTGAATCATTGACGGGGCAACTATTACTCAGAGCATTGATTCCAAAAGAGAGAAAAGGCGTAAATGGATTTCAGCTAGTGTTAAAAGAAGAAAAGGTTTGTGTATAAATATTTTTTTGAGGATTAGAGAGAAACATTATATACGAAAACAAGAGAAAAATTTAAGAGAAATGTGTATCGTCGTGAGCTGCTGGTGACGATGATGGTGTTAATGCTACTGCTGCTTGAAACGTCTATACCCTTTTGGATTCTTGAGAAAAAAAAGATATCCAGAGTAAACTAGAGAATGCAAGTACTGTGTGGGGAGACATTATAAAGTTCTGACGCATTTTTTGTATCTTATTTCAGTGTATTTATTTCACACTATTTTCTTTCTTATTGTACTCCCAAGGCCGACAGAAAGAGGCATTTAAAGTATTTCCTTCTGCACACAACAAGTTTTCCTCTCACAATACAATAAACTTCAAAAGGTTTAAGCCCTTAATATTGTTTCCGGTAGTGGTGGTGGATAACGAGTAAATACGTGAATTGAATACAATTGCATTTCTTGTTGTTGAACTTTCTCCTCCCATAAAGGCGCAAACATGGGAAAGTGAAGAAAATTGATTGTCGATAAAGAAGGAAGAGATTTTTTATACTTTTCTTTGTGATTGACTTATGTGCAGAGAGGAGGGGGCTAGACCAAAAATCTAATTTGGACTTGCACAAAAATTTGTTGAAAATATGAGCGAATGGAAAATGTACAATTCATATAGTGTCAATTTTATCTCATATGAATTTCTAATGAATAAGTATAAACAAAGTTAATTTAAAATTATGAATGTACCTAAAATTTTAACGTGCTTTGTTTGCATATCTACCAAACCGGAGGTCAATGTGCATGCAAAAATATCAATATTTCATTTAAAAGCAAAGTCAAGGATTCATTCAGATAAGTAAAATGTAGAGATATGCTGCAGTGCAGCAACTGCTTTCATCAAAATCCTCTCAGAAAATGTGCACAGACATCGAAAATAGTTTATATGCCTAGGCATATCACTACATAGGTTCGACTTTCCCTTTGAAGGATCATATTTGCTCCTATTCAATTTGTGGTCGTATGCATCAGAATTTTTCGTATTTTTCGTACAGCATTCCTATAAAAAGCGAAATTCTTCACTTTTGCGACAACATGAAAACACCGGTCAAGATACAAGGTGTAGGAAAGATTTTTATACAGAATGTGAAGACTATTGGGAAAAGTCATGTCACTTTCAGTGCAGTCAAGCAAAAAGCTGATGATTCGGATGAGGATAATGGTAATAATAATAATGACGATAATGATTATAATGGAGGCAAATGGAAATGGAGTGTGAGGATCAAGAATTTCTACACTTTTTTCGCTTTGTTAACCACACACACAAACTCTTAAATCTCTAGCCATTACGTGATCATCCAAACCAACATCATCATCTTGATTCGTGAGCCATCACCATTTAGCATGCCACTTTTATGCTTCTACTTTTCTTCGGAGTCTACTTGGATTAATAGTACGACTTCAGCCTCTTCTTTTTCTTCTTCAAGCCAACAAGCCATTACACCGACAAGGTGGCAAAGTGGCAAGTGAAGAAAGTATAGAATGAATTCCTCTACATTTGTACTGGCTATATAAAGAAAACTAGTGTGCATACATCCCACAATGCACGCACATTATCGAATACGGATGCATTCTTATTCATTTTTAGAAGCCGGACAAGTTTCAGAAAAATATCCTAAATAGCTGGAGTGATCTTATATGTTATGTAGAATGAGAAAACAAAAACTAGGTAGTTTTAAGAGGTAGAAGCGTGCTAACTGGCAATATCACTTTGTCTTGTGTATATTTCTTTTCAAAATGATAATCATCATCATCACACAGTCATCATCAAGGCAATAAAGCATGGAATCTTCCTGATCAGCCGAAAAAGGGAAAAAGACAGGAGTTGTGAAAAACGGGGAAGTGAGGAAAACTTTGGTGTGAGAAAAAAGTCCCTCGAGAGACCAAGATGCTACTATAGTTCTCCTGACTGCTCGGATTTGTAGGCAAATAGAAGACTTATGCGTACACGAATGAATAGAGAAAGAGAAGATGGATAAATGAAAATGCTGGTGAAAGCTATGCTGCTGCTGCTGTCTAGTTCACTTTACCCTTTCCCATCATAAATCAACATTGATGAGTGGAAACTGGAAACAATTAATTGCCTCTTCTCTCCTCTACATACTTCAACATACAGGATTGGTGGTGATGGGGATGTGGGGATGCATGATACCTAGAAAAATAAAATGTACTATCCTCAACCAACTCCCCAAAGGGGTAATCACACTGACATCTATCATGATTACTTTCATTTCCCTTCCATTTCATCTTTTATGCTAATAATTACCAGAAAAAGGTTAACTGTGCTTTTGCTACTCTGCCACTACCATTGATTTTGGACTGATCATTAAACCCAAAGGAACATACCATTCTGTATCAACGTCTACAATGGAAGATCACACAGAAGGTGCTAAAATACTCTGAAATAAATTTATATAAACTGGTGTCAGTCTGCAATTTGTCGAACTAGTGAAAATCTTGAAAAAAATTATTTTCCTCACAGCAGCACGAAAAAGACCTACCATTTCCGGTGCAAATCATTCCTCATTTCCGTACCATTTTCCTTTCTTTATACTACCATCGTCATTAAGTTAGTTTCAAAGTGAGTAAAAAAGGACAAAGCTCAAAGTAAAAAATACACTGGATTTTAAGAGAGAGAAAGAACTTATTCGCTTAGATATAATACGGAAGTTGATATATAAAAAGTTCTTGTGTCATCATCCGTCCCCCAACGTGATCACTTTTGATTTTGTTTGTCTCTTTGGTTTCCTTTTTGGTGAGCAGCGAGAATCTCTCCGTCAAATCATCATCATCACCACGGCTTTCCCCCTTTTTTCCACTGAAACGGAAAATCCACAGGGTAAACAAGATGAGAGCTATACTGTGCGTTTTTTTCTGAGCCCCACTCCAAAAAAATCAGGAAAAAATATCTTTCCTTCTTTTTGAGGATCCAGAATTCAGAGATCCTCCGTCGCACCTCTTGCAAAGCACTGGCTATACTCATAAAAATCTGTGAGACTTATTCCACCCAGTCAATCAGCATTCTTCCTTGGTCCTTTTTTTCTTCAGCGTTTAGATATGAAAAGTGTGATGATATGTTGAGGTGGAGGTGGTTGTGGTGTGCGGAGGAAACTTTATGCACAAAATCTCATCATTTTCTTTGACTTTTACACACTTTGTCATTTTGCATCTAAATCCTCACCTGTGTTTATGCTAACCTCATGTAGCACATACTTCCAGAAGAAAAGAAACCACAAGAGTTTTTCAACAAGTTTTTTAACAAGTAAAATATCACATTATAGAGAAAAAGTAAAGTGAAAAGTCGGCAGTGTTTTTAATAAATATGATAATATTATTTCTCAGTCTGTAGTCTTACTCCTAACAATACTACTGAATATTATCTGCTTTTTTTTGGGCAAGAGCATGAAAAATTCATGAAGCTTGTCAAATGGAACATGAAAGATATCGTTCATGCTTCTTTCAACCATTTATGGTAATAACTTGACAGTTTGTTTGTTCAGTGGCATGTTCGCTCATATCTAGTTGATCTCCGGGTGAAAACAAATTCGTGAAATGACTTACACAATTCATGTTGGCATAGGTGCTGGCCATGTAAACTCTCTATTTATTTATTTTCACTCGTAAGAAAATATAATCAGCATCATTCCTGCATATTATTACCAGAACAGTAGCATACCTTTGGAATCAGCAATTCAACAACAACAAAAAAACGCTGCGTTATTTTCATTGTCTGTTTTTGCTTTGAAAATATGTATGACATATACAGATACACATGCTGTAATATAAGATGTCTTTATCCTTTCAACAAACAATTTTAGATAAGTATTTTCCTACAAAGTATGGATACAATGTACACATGTACATTTTTTTCTCTGTTCCATTTCTACATTTTTCTTTTGTAAGGCAGAAGAATACTCAGTGTTGGTTGAGCCGATGCTTTTGTGGGAAAAAGAGGAAAATATTCATGAGAAAAAGTAAGAGGAAAAGTGAAGACCACAAAGGGAGGGAAAGAAGTTGATCATATTATGATAATACATACAACGTAATATTATCTAATGTATGTAAACTTGTATGACTCACTCAAAGTGAGGAAGAGAAAGTAGAGAGAGAGAAAAAGAGATTTGTTACTCATGCTTTTCTCCCTCTTCTGGGAAATAGCTGCTAAGTACATACAAGACATCATCAAGTTTTACATGAAAACTTTTTCCATATTTTTTTCTCTTCGTACTTTTTAGCTTCTTGACTTTTTCCTATTTGAGCAAATTTTTCTGTCCTATCATCATGTCTCAAATCTCCCGACTTTCTTCTCTCTTCCTCTAGTTTGTAAAAATGCGAATGTACTTTGTTGGGAAAGTAGGAAAATAATTAATGTTAATAAAATTACCACTCACTCACCGTTTTTTTCTGTTGCAACTAAAATGAAGAAAAAATATGGCATAGTTTGAGGAGACATATTTTTGTGTTATTTTAATATTATAATAGTTAGTAAGTTACCGTTGCAAGGTATCATCGTACAAAGAAGCTGCAAACTTTGGTTTGTTCTCAGAAAACAATAACGAAGTTTCCTTTGCAGTTACAAAAATTACAAGCAAAAGTATGATCCTCATATAGAGTTTGTGTAACAAAGTAGCAAGAAGAAAGGGTAAAAATGATGAGAATTTCCTACGATGAGTTCATATACATCTTTTTAACTGTCTCCTTTTAGCTAGTTAGCTGATGACATATGGAGACAACTGGTTTAACCAGACCAGCTAAGTGATTGGCAAGGAATGCAGAAAAATCGTCTAGCCTTACCCAATCTGTAATGTTCTATTTGTAAATATCTATAAAGTATTCTGAAAGCATAAATTTTTTTACACATTTCGACCAACATTTAGGTTTCCTTAACCATTTTTCATGCAAGAGTACATTGCACCTGAAAAGAGATTATTACCGTTTATACAACATCCATATTTTTGCAAAGTGAAATTGTACATTTTTGGTAAATTATATTTCTCACATTAACTATTGTTCATCTGATATAGAAAGCAAATATAGTGGGATTCTAATGTAAAGGGATCGCTCCAATGAGTAAATCAAATTTTTCTCGAATTTTATGTGCTGCTGCAGTACATTCTTTCTAATAATTTTCATCTACCACCCCCACAGCCAAACAAGAGCACTGAACCAAACGCTCTGCTTTTTCTCACAATATATGCGATGAGAAGTTGATATAGAGAATCAGACAAACAGGGTAGCTGAAGAGACGCCAAACAAAAAACGATGAAGTGCATAATGTTGTATTTGTAGATATGAAAGATGCTGCCTTTCACGATGATAGTAGGAAGGGAGATGATGTTTGTAGAATCAGAGCAAAACTCTTTTTGTCCTATTCCCGGCCAAGATGCACTTATATATCTGTATACATAGGCGGCAGACAAGAGGAAGAAGACAGAAGTGAATGGTGGCGTCGACGAGGAAAACGGTGGAGGTAGTGGAGGCGGTGGCGACAACGATGACTTGTTTCCCAAACACGCTTACAATCCAACCATAAACATATACCCTCATCCTCCATATAATATTATTATGCTTCTTTTGTTGCATCCTGTAAAATTATCCAGAAAGAAATGTGGAAAGCACATCGCTTTTTTTGCTACTGCTACTATTACTGGATATAATATAAAGCGTCGTTAGAGATATTAAATGGAAACTGGCATGCAGCAGTGATGGAGGATAGCATCGAAAAGTTGAGAGAAAATATAATATGGAAAGTCTTGTTTCGCAACTTGTGTAATATTTTATAGAGAACTGCGCTCGTACCGAAGAAGAGAAAAGATACAATCCATTTTTTTTCTCTGGGATGAACATCTCGCAGAGATTTCGAAAGAATAAGAAAGCGAAGCATATATACCGATATTCGAAAAGTGGGGAAAAGTTGTAGGAAAATTATGTGAAGTGAGCTGTATGATATTATATTCTTGGAATGGATGAGTGGCGAGTTATATGGAGCAAAAGAAAAATGAATATATTACTAGTGTTTTTACTACGGGTAGAAGCATAGTTACTAACGTTATTATTATTGTGTGTCTGTGTTTTTTGCAGGGCCAGCATTTTGGGGGTTGATCAATCCACAATGGAACTTGTGCAGCAAGGGTCGGCGCCAAAGCCCAATCAACATAGAGCCTAGCAGACTCCTTTATGACTCGCAACTTCGCCCGATTCACATTGATAAGACGTCGGTGAGTACATTATTCCGTTACAGAAATACGCATCTTATGCATATATTTTCTTCCAGTGAAACACACATTCTCTATTTTACTCGGTCTATCACAAAGTGACTATCGCCATTTATTTGGAAAGTTACCATAATAATAATATGATATAGTTTTGCTTTGTTAGATAAAATGTTTTTATAAAACGCTAACACGAATGAGTGCGTGGAAGGCGCTTGAACTTTATGAGATTTTCTTTGCGATAGCGTTTACTGCTAAGATATATTTATTGATTGGCTGTTTTGTATGGGTCAGTTGACCATATGAGGATTTCGCATACGATATAACATGCAAGACTTCCTGACAAAATCATTGAGTCCTCAATCATAAAACTTTTTGCTCGTACAGCCATTTGAGTCTTTATCTTAAAAATAAATAGACATTTCATGTATTTCTGTATTTAACACAAAACATTAAGAAACAATTATATTTTTCTTTGTCATATCATTTCCTTAATATAAGTGGAAAGGAAAGAAAAATTATTTTCTCATTTCCAAACTCATGAAGAACTGTTCTTTACGTCTCTGTCTCTAGAGTAAGTTAACCGTGTTTTGTTATTCGTGCCTTGCTTTACCCAATTAACTTTAGGTTTCTACCTGCTATTCAGTTTAATATCGTCGAAAGGCAAACATAAACAGGAGAAAAGAAAGCAAACACAATTTCCTCTTCTGACGTACATTACAAACCACTTGACTTTTTCCTTTCGTAGAAGGCTATGCCCAGAAGGTTATACTTTTTCTCATCTAGTTATCATTTATTTTGTATCTCAAGAAAGAATAAAAATTTTCCAACAATTATGTTCTCAATTACATCATCATTCTCGTCATTTCCATTTTTAGCATTCTGCCAGTGTGTTTCACGTTTTAAATTACTATTTTATTTTGGTGGAACTGGGGAGGACAAAAATTTGTGCAAAAACGATACAACCCTTTTAGTTAAAAAGCAACTGCTCACAAATGTTTAATTATAAAAAACTCTGAACACTTTTTTTTGCACACTAATCGAAAAGCCTAAAAATCCGAACCACGATTATGTTCTTATCATAAGGTAAGGTACACTTAAGTTCGTGAAGACATCATTGATGGGATCCGTTTTTGAACGGGACTTCAACTAGTTACTAAATACAGACTTCAATAAGAGGGCGGAGTACAGTGAAGGAACAAGAGTTGGATGCCAGGATTATCCTTGACGGCATTTCCTTGAAAAATATAGGAACACGTTTCACATTGAATCTTTTTGTTCTAATAAGAGATCCCTTCAACCAATACAGAAAGAATATAACATCCATTTTCCCGATGAAATTGTCAAACTACGTTTTTTATACTCAATTGGTATAAAAACATCGCTTGAATGCTTCGATTTTGTTTTGGATCTTAGCCAAACGATATTTTCTCTTTTTTTAAAGTCTTACCCCTCTGATTTTTCTACTGAAATGTTACTTTTCCGATGATGATCACAGTGAAATTTCTCTTGATGTTAGAGAGTACAAGGACACCTTTCTTTTTTCATTCTTTCCTGATCGCTTTTATCGTTATTATTAAAACTAGGAAAATGCGAAGTCGGGGGAGCAATAATAATAGTCATAATATATAACTTTCCGACAACTGGACTGGGTACATATTTCCACTAAAACTTGTAGCCACTGATCTTGACGATGAGGACCTAGACGAGATAACTGGAATTAAATTGTTCACAGTTTCCTTCGTCCACTTTTTATATTATTACTAGTAAGAAATTCCTCTCATGGTGACCACTTCAATGATGAAGAAAGGTATGGCATGGCAGTGACTGTGGTAATACAACAATTTTGATTTGGTCAGCATAAATGACGAACAGAGACTTTCTGCTTTGATTAAATAGTAAGACGTGTTTATGATTCAGAGAAAATTAATGTATTAGACAATTAGAATAACTTTCAAAATCACAACATGAATATATGAAAGCTATACAATTAATAGCGTTTTAAGAAAGTAGACAGAATCATGTCAAGCTTAAGTATGCTGGATCGTAACTGTCCAAGATAGACGTAATAGTGGCATCTGGAGTTGTGCTAGTTGTAAATCAAGTAGAAAGCATTTTATTCCTCTAATCATTCTAATGGATTTTCTTGGGAGTAGATGTAGGATGTAAGAGTAATATACTTTCTGTGTGTATTCTGTATAGCTTCGGGTGTTTCTAAATACGTTTCTGAACTAGTACACTTCTGCCTTTGAAAGTAAATCTGATCTAAGAACCCTTTACCCATATCTCGTTCGATAACCAGTAATAATAATACAGTGGAAAGAATAACCTTGATTTTTATGGTGAGAATGAAACGAGACGAAATGCACATCGAATCGCATCACATTTAGCTTAAAATACATGAGCGAGTAAAATAGTGAAGCACAAGCAAGTTTAAAAATCGTTCGTTACAGGGGAAATACGAGAGATTCATTTTTGAATGAGAACGCACTTTCTCCTCTAAATTCTTTTGAAAATCTCTGTGCAGGAAATAAACCCAATCTATTCCATGACGAAAAGTAGCGGCAACAGCAGAATTGAGATAGTTTCTGTGAAATACGTAAAGTAAGCCTTATCAACATACGTACTTCAGGGTTGATAGTTGATGATGATGATACCACATTCAACATTGCTGTGTAAGCATCATTTCTACCTCGGTTTTCACTTTTGAAAAAAGTCAGTTTGCAAACACACGCAGCCCAAGTTTAATACTATCACTGAACGGTTTTTCAAGTCACTCTGGCAAAAAAAGCACAAAGCTTCTCCTTTTTTCCTTCTGAATTTTTCGAGGCTTCTTCCTCATCTATATCTACGCTTTCTTATCTATAAATAAAAAGATGATTACAAAGTTGCACTGCGTTTTTATCCTTCTCTCCCTCTACTTGTATGTGTGTCTCTGTGTGCTCTGCTACTTACTACGATGAATGGCTATACTTTATTCATATTTATTTAGTCTCACTTCTTATTTACTTTCTTTCGCACACGCATTTATACCCGGATACACACTTTGAAAGATTATTTGAAAAAGAAAACAAATAATGTAGGGGAGAAGGAAGAAGCTCTCAAGTTACTGGGAAAACATGGAAACTTGCAAAATACAGAGATTTTTCGGTAGCATGCTTTTATAGAGTTACCACCAGAGTGACAAGACATCCTGTGTTATTTACTCCTTTGTCATACATCAAATGTATGCGTATTGAGTTAAGGTGGTTGTTTGATGATAATATTTAGAAATCTGGGATCTTCGTTTGCTTTTGGGATGTACAATAAGAAGTATGGATGGAGTGAAAAAAAGTCCAGAAGATTTTGAAAGTGAATAAAAGACGTACAGAAGTTTCACCCCGAATTCATTAAAAATTCATAATGAATCATTAGGAAAATATACTTCACAACTTTAAAGTTATTAGACCTTGGGCCTGGCATAATTCAGAATTAAACCCAAATTTTCGGTCAGTCTGCAAGATTGGTAATTAATTATGACCTGGTCTGCATAGGTATGCCTGTAATTTCAAACATCCATGAATTTGCATGGAGTATATGAATTAGGAACTTAATATTATTACATGCATCACTGGGGAAAGTATGTAAGTGGGAGAAAAAAATTGAGACAGAGAAATTTTGTTGAGATTTTCTCTTGTATGAATTTACGAAGAAAAAAGTATGATATTAGTAATATCATCATCATCGTTTTCGTCATCATCATCATGAGTAGAAATACGAGATGGATATTAGACCGTAAACTGATTTCATTGTGCTGGAGGGTGGGTGGGTGTATGTGCGTACCAATCAAACATTATCGAAAATGAGAACTGCACACGAGAGAGAATAAATGCTTCTTTTTCTGTGATGAACGCGACGATAACGATGATGGTATATGCGGTGGTGGAAATTATACTGGCACGCAACGATGTCGTCGTCGTCGCCGTGACGACTTTAACAATGACAATATCTATAACTACCACTACCAGACCTACAACTACTTCTTTTCATGAGGACGAGGGTGATGATGATGACGATGCAATCTTCAAATGCAATCAATGGATGCACTCTGGTGAAAAAGTGTTCTCAAGAACGGCCACAAAAATGCATTAGCAGTGACGACTACTCCTACTCTATGTAGTGGAATTACAGAGAAGTGTAAAGAGTAGGGAGACACTTTACCTTTATGGATTTCTAACATTTTCTACCAATTTTTTTTCGTTCCTCTTTGCCGCGCCTTCTCCACTGCTTTATTTTCTTTTACGTACTTAAAATGTTCTCAGAGTTGGAAAACGAGCAGCAGCCGAAGAAGACGAAGAAAATAGTTATTATTTGGATCAGTTCTTTCTTGTGGTTTGGCAACGATGAACAAAAAAATGACATTAGACGCAACCGAAAACATCTATATATCTGCTTATTCCTATGTTTGCGTTGATATAGCAAGCAAAGTTCATAGTTGAACGATATATTCAAGAAATTTTCCCTTTTCTTAGACATCATCGGTAAAAAAAACTAACAAAAAATAACCATCCCTATGACTTTTTTTCGACCTCGACAAACTCTCTCCTTGTTTGCTTGTGTTGATAAAATGGGGAAAATGGTTTGTAAGATGGCTGGGCTGACTAGTGGGAAAAAAAGGTGATGGGATGTGACTCCCTCTTTCTTTCTTCCAGAATGACTTCGACTTTACCCTTACCTTTTCCAAGTTGATTTCTTCACGTGGAAAAAGAACGGGAAAATAAACTTTCTTCTTAGGTTTTCTACGTCAAAAAATAAACTTGTGTTTCATTGCATATTTCTGTTGTGATGGGAGTTATGGTGCGATTTTTTCTCTGCCTTTTCCTTTCTCTTCCGGTCCTGTAGTAGTGACAATTTTTGGAGCACTAGAAGTATGTTTAAAAGAGATCAATGAAGAGTATATATGTGTCTATTAGAGAATCGAAGTAAAACCTCTTGCAACTGCTCGTTGTACAGTGGATAAGTAGGAAGACGAAACATTTCAATGTAGATTTTGGAAAGTAAGATGTGATTCCAGAGAAATCACGATAATCAACATCGTCATCATCATCATAATGTTGTATGTATGGAGTCGTCTTTTGGTGATAATAATGTTCGCATTTCTAGAAATACATTGCTGCTGTGCTCTGTAGATGGGGAAACTTGATGTTGATGATGAGCATCATGATATACTACTCTACTTTTTTCTCTCCCTGTGTGGTTTCCACTAACGATGAGGAATAAGGTCTCTTTCTCTCCAAATGGTGAATAGAAGAAAGAAGATGAGATGCGATGTTCTTGATAATGATGATGATATTTAAACTAAAAAAAGAGATAGAAGAAGAAGTCGAAGAACTGAAGAAAAAGAAGGAGAGAATCTGATAGGTCACAAGCCGAATCAACTTCTCATCATCTCTGAGTTTTTGTCCACTATAATAAAAAATGCTTGAAAAATGCTCTATATCTATGAAGAGAAAAGAGGTAAAGCTGAAGCTAAAGCATGTATAAAAATTGTTTAAATCTAGAAGGAGTGAGTAGAGCTGGATTTTATGGAATTACTTGTATGTACGAGTGCAAATAGATAGAGTGGGTATGAAGTTGGGGATGGTTGTGACAGTCATGGTATCCCATAAATAAAGTCGGAGGCTTCAACTTATTTCAAACAAAGAGAGAAGGAGACATACTCCGTTGGAAATACAGTAGAGGTAGGAATGAAAACATCTTTGATAAGGTGTCTGTGTAAAGTTTAGCGAGACGCGCTCAAAAGTAATAACTGTAATGCTCTGCGTTCACTATTTTTCTTAGACTTTTTTCTCCACTTTAAATTTCTGTACTCATTGTCAGAAGGGAAAGATTTCTTTAAAGATATATTTGCTGTGTGGGGAGGGAAATGAGATGATGAAGATATCTCTGGCTAGAGACACTATTATTACGGATGTGGTATAATAATCATCTTGTCTTTCTGGTTTATGTCATGCGACAAGCCGGTAAAGTCGTATGAAATCAAAATTCTTACACATGTACGCATCCATTCATAACTTTTCATTTAGAGCGTTACTAGAAAGTGTTTTGTGGAAAGGATTTTGATCTCTTGTGTTACATTATTGTAATTTGTCACAGGGTTTCAGGGAATAGGTAACACGAATGCGTAAAACGCAACAAATTGTACTGATTGTGAATTTGTGTAATTGTCCATAAGAACCATTATTTATTTTCTACTTCGATATTCATTATTTCCATTGCTCATAGAAAGTATATTATTTGAATACTAGTCGTAATGAGATGTGGTTCTGGGATAAAGTATTATACTAGCCTTTGAATTTTATTGCTCACATTACTACCCTATAAATTTTGAGTAAATGTGAATGTGATGAATAGTTAAGAGTGCTCTATTATGCAAGTTGGGACAAGCAGTTGCTTCAAATAATCTAGATAGAGCACGAATCCTGCTATGATAAGCGTCTACTGATAAACATATGCGAACAAACCGATCTTGTTCCAAGTTGCCCCGCTTACACACATCCATTTAATCAAGGCATGCACAGAAATGCAGTTTTAGCTTATACGACTTCTTCCGAATAATGACTTGATTCATATTCAGAGAGCATCTCCGTTGCTCTCCCCCCTTTCTTCCCAAATACAAAGAATCTGGGCAAAAAAGAAAAAAACAGAATCCCATTCAAGATGCATAATATGTACATATGTACTAAAACATACGATTTCCTTCCATCCACAAGCATCATTTCATCACATTCATTTTGTTGATTTGCCTTCTTTTTTCTTCTTTTCCAACTTCAAAATAGAAAATCTTGATTTCACTTGGTGTGTCTTAAGCACGTTCCTATTGCATAAACACTTCTCACTTTGTACGATCTTACTTTCCTTCTGCTCCTTTCACCCCTTTCTTTCCTTTTGCATGAGTCCTTTAAGTGCATATATGTTTCTTCTTGGATGACAGTGGCACTGGTGACGATGAGAAAACGGAGATGATAGTAGCAAGAGGAAATGCACTGCATATTTTATTCACAAAAAATATGAAATGATTTTGCCCTCCTCTTCCTCCTTTCTCTCCCTACTTTTCTTTACATATCTTTGTAATTCACATTCAGAGGGAAAAATGTGGATCGTGACAGGACAAACGTAAAAACATAAATGGATGTGTCGGTGATGTTGTAGTAACAAAGCTAAAAGCTTTTTGTGTGTGTAGAGATCACAAAGATGACGAGAAGGCAGACGGATATATACACACAAGGATTATTACTATGATTACGATTTTAACGAGAAAAATGATATAAAAAATTAAAGAAGCTCTTTGAAGGAAAAATGTAAGTGACAAGGATTTACACTGTCACAGAGAGAGATTTGTGACTTATGTCAGATATTTTTTGGAAAGACATTTAAAATCAACTGGGGAGCTTGGAGAACACTTTACAAGATCTTAACACAGAGAAAACACAAAAATATCTTTCTCATTGTACCACTTGTATATAGAGTCATTATTATTGTTTCTTTTCATATTTCAATTACTTGAGTGATCTTAAGGAATTTTCGTACAGAGGAGGAGAAAACAGAAGATCAGGCACATCTAATAGAAAGTTCCAGAGATGTGAAATTAGAGACAAAAGAATTCTCATAGTGTCGGTTCAAAAGCTGTTGCTGGTTTAACTCGAACTTTGGAATTCACTAACTCACAGAACGGCAACCAGTCTTTAAACTCTGGTAATTACGACCTAAATGTGTAAGTTTTTACATTCTTGTTGTTGGATTTCTAATGTACCATAATATCTTTATAGTTAAAAGATGTAATAACTATAATACTATGAAGCAAACTGATCACCTTTCCCAGTAAAGGTGAATTTTTAGTGGTTGTATATTAATGGAATGAAAAAGATTTATGCAAATGATCTTTTCCAATGTAGGTCAATTGCGAGTTTCCATTTTTATAACGAGCGCATTAAAACAATGAAATACTAGATTCAATTGACGTTTGTGAAAGGAGAACTCTTTATGTTTGCTCTTAATACTTCACTCCTTTAGCTAAATTTATGTTTCACTTCAAACATTCTTTTTTTATAAGTGATAAAAGCTTCGAAAAATATCAGACAGGTTTTCCTTGATACTTTCTGTAGAACCTCTGTCAATGACACAAATGTAGGCTATTTTAAAGAAATAGATGGTATTCTCCATTAAAGTTCAAAAACATCCATTGTATATAGTACATTTTATGGTCATAGCAATCTTCCATTATCATCTGTAAAAAATCTTCCTCTCAAGTTACCTCTTGTCCGTGAAATACCGTTCATTATTATTATGCCGATGTTTCCAAGTGGAATATTATGGGCAGAGAACATCTTCAATCTTTACACACCTTTCCCTTATCATGCTTCACACTACTGGGTATTATCGAGAATGGTATAATATTTGCTGGAAAATCAACTTTGGTCCACACAATACCATTTCATAAGTGAAATTCACACGATGCATTTGAAATATCACATTTGGCACAAGAAGAAGTTCGCTTGTCTTCAAGTTTGTATGACTGTAAAAGACAAGTTAGTTTTCTCACCTTTTTTATTTTTAAAGACATCACTACACTAAAAGTATGGCGGTTTTACGAGCAAAATTGCCTTTCTGTTGTTCTGTTTGGCATCAAACTACCAACTCATGTATTTCTGCATATAAGTAATGCAGAATTACCGATCGTATTCTATGATTTATCCTCAGACGAAAATTAATGGAACTATCAAAATACTGCATCTGATTAACTGCAAGACTTCATTAATATATGCATTTATTCTTCCTGCATACAAAAAATTGGAGAGAATGAAGAGCCGTAACTTTGAAAAACCAAAATTAACTTTTTTCCTGAATTCAAATTTCTATGCATCTATTGCATCGAACTTAATATAAGTTTGTATTCAAACCGTAAATGAAGCCCATTATTTATTTTCATCATCTATTTCGGTTGCACTTCTTGAAACTGTACAATTGAATCTGTTCTCCGTTCCAGAATTTAATGTTGAGCCTATATTGATATGTACATAACTCCGGATTATGTAAAATCATTCAAAACAGTGCATTACTACTAGCATTTCTACTCGAAAGAAACATAGATGGAGAAACGAGAAGAGTGAAAATGAATAATAAACAAGATGAAGAAGTCAGATACTTGGGGAAAATATGTGTTTATTTGTGCGTGTGTTTAACAAAGAAAGGAAGTACGTACCGTAAATTTCTAAATATATCAGGGGGAGGATGGGAACCGAAATTTGAGTTACTGCATTTCCTTAATGTGATATGAATTCACTTTTTAAACAACAAAATTGGATACAAAACTAACTAAATGTTGTCAGTAATAAACTTTCATCTTACTTTGCTATTTTCATCTATCATTAAGCTATTTTGGGAAATTACAATGTTGAGTCTTTGTGATCCTAAACTTTTATTTTGAATTTTACGGTATGTACATTTAAATCTTTAAAAAACCGAAAGGGGAGCCATGCATGTAAAGCTATTCACACAAGAAAGAGAGACCATATAAAGACAACCGTTTAAACTAGAAAGAAAGGTGTTTGAGAATGGAAGAAGAGAAAGAGGAGGAAGGAGAAGATAGCTTGGAATAAAGAAAGTAGAAGGAGAAAACCCAGAGAGAGTAGGAGAGAATCACCAACTTGAGACAGATATAGCTCATTAGAGATCCATTCAAAAGTTATCTATCTTGATTCACTTTTGCTTTTTCTCACTCTCCCTCTCTCTCTCTGAATTCTCAATTATGGAAAAGCCATTTCGTCAGCTGAATATATCAGAAGAAGAGAGGAAGTGAGACAGCACGGAATTGAACTAAAAAAGCGAAAAGGAAGGACATGCACACAAAGCAAATGTAAGAAAAGTGGATATAAGTAACTACCTCACTGTCTCCCTCTTTTCTCTCGCCTTCATCTTCCACTGCAAAGAACTCATTTTAAAATAGAATCAGAAAAGTTTTCCCGTTTTCTTCTCCTCTAACACATCGTGCCAATGGTAAATGCTAAATGGTAATAAAGTTACCATCAGAACAACACCTCTTCCAACCGTCATCATCATCATCAGCACAATCTTCGCACATTCGTCCACATTCATTTTCAAATAAGTTACCACACTTGCCACTTCTGCATACGATGATCACCTCATTCTCATTTTGGAAATCAAGTCGACAGATGTATGGGGACATCGCCTCCCTTCTCTTTAATAGCCTGGGTCGCAGTTTATATTCATGAATGGATGAAGATGCGTTGCGATTTTTTTAAATTTCATAAATGTGTATTTCCAATGCATGTGGTACGTTGCTCCTTCTGTTATTTGTTTGTAAATGCTGTTGTTGTTTCGAAACACAAACTTTCTCAAATGACATCTTCAAAGGCAAGCAGAAACTCATTCCATAGAAATCTTTGTGCATTACAACTAATTAATCTGTATAATATTTGGTGATGGTATATAACAACTATAGTTACAAAGTTACTAAACTAATCATCAACAATAGAAGAGACAGATATGCAGTGCGTTTTAGCATCGCATCACATATTGCGTTCTGTCTCAAATACTTGCATTAGCTAAACGGAGAAGCATTTTAAATTATTTCGGCAGTTAAAATACTAACTAGTAACGAAACGAAAGTTATGGCATGTAAAAAATTTACAAAATAAATTGTACGTCTGAAATAGACGCAATTATAAGAAATAAACGACACCCAATAAAGCTCAAGGGACGGTTGGTCAGGACAACAATATTGGGTATGCCAGTCTGCCATTTAAGACGAGAAAGGAACGCAAAGCTGGGGCCCAATTTCATACAATAGAAAAACAGGTTGACATAATAGCCTAAAAATAAATGAGACGATGATGCTGATCAAATATCTTCAGCATGAACATGAATTCAGATTTCTGTCAAGTTTGATTTTAGTGGCTCAACAATATTTTCAATCATATTAGCAAAACAACCCCTAAAAATTCTTGGCTCAGATTAAGCCAATTTACGTGAATAACAGTTGTTCAGCTTCATCATATCATCACAGTTTATGTACAGAGTGTATTCATATACGTTAATAAAGTTCAGTAGTCTTAAATGAAATGCTACGCTAGTATCCCGTCCATCGTTCCGGTTGCTCCTACTGTGAAGAAGATGATGAGAATTTTCGTTGGGAATCCAAAAACGAGATAATTTACTGAGATTCCGCCGGCAGTTTTTCTTACTCACATGAGGAGTAGGAGAAAGACGATGACTTACAAGCGAAGAATCTCTTCTTCCCCTCATCCAACCATGTCATCACGATATAACGTCTCGGTCCACTTGTTTTCACTCCGTGCTTCAAAGTATACATACCCGTCCAACTATCTCACATTATTCCATCATTGATTCATATATCTGTTTGTCTGTCTGTCCAATATTATATTATTTACTGATCATCCCTCATCAAATTTAATGCCTCAAAAATAAATTGGCTTAACAAAATATTTGTGTTTCTACTATTATTATTGTAGACACCATTGCAACTAATCGTTTCAAGGACCATGACGCATAAATTCATAAAATTTCACAACTTCAGTATTTCGTTTCATCATACCTATTTCTCACAACAATGTAAAACGTTAGGGACGTACTTAGTATGCCATAATCAGAGGAATTGCTGGAGTCGCCATAAAATAGCTGGTGAAAAAGATGGTTGATATAGAGAATTGTGCTTTCACATCCCCCCATAAAACTCCACTTTCCCGATATAATACCAGGACGCTTGTTGTCTCTATTTATGTATGTCGCGTCTGTCAGAATATTGCCATACACCATGTTTCTGTTGTTGGCTTTGCTTCACCATCGTGTTCGTTTTTCCCAAGGAAAGAAAGCATTCCTCCTTTCTCTATAGCCTATAACATCTTAGAACACACACAAGTAGAAAGTATGGTTGTAGATGGGATGATGATGGTGTTTTGTGTGGTGTGATTTGACATGGGGATTGTCGGATACAGTCAGTTGGGTAGACTCTCAATACACACACACTGCCTGCCAGCTTTGCACTCTATTCCACCGGACACGGAAGTTGTGAACTTTGATGTCCGCAGAGAGAAAAAAAGGCTATCATAAATTTACGCTTCTTTCTCCTTTATCCTTGTCCATCCTTTCTCTCGTCCACTTTATTTCATTCCTTTTTACTTTCCTCTTTCGATATGCTCCTTGTTTTCGTTTCCCCTTCTTCCAGGATCACGACAAGACGCATAGGCCAACATATAAGAACAATGTAGAGTTCGCTGCAATAATGCAATATAATGGGCAGTTTATAATGAAGCATGTTTGTATCATAGCGTATAAATCCGGGGAATCCTTTGATATTATATTTTTGCTTGAGAAAATCTCTGTCGTCTGTCAAAAATCCAAATAGACATATAAAGTTAACTGTCTTTTAGTTTTCCTCATAATAGCTTACGGAGTTGTGCTTAAGAACAATATTCTCGATTTACTCACAATATACAGAGAGAAGTATAGTAGGATTCCCTCAGGACTTTTTATCTTTTTATCCAATTTCTCACAAAAACAGCTCAACTGATTGAGTTATAAATATCCATACACAAAAGTGTAGAGACGATATTGCA
This sequence comes from Willowsia nigromaculata, assembly GCA_034700605.1. Taxonomy (NCBI): domain Eukaryota; kingdom Metazoa; phylum Arthropoda; class Collembola; order Entomobryomorpha; family Entomobryidae; genus Willowsia; species Willowsia nigromaculata. The sequence continues at coordinate 14,039 of JAQIXX010000297.1, read as the reverse complement.
GAAAATGTCTCGCCTCTCTCCCAACACAATAAACCGATCAACAGCGTCCTTCATCTTTTTTTGACGACTTAATTGCTACCGCTCATTTCTATAACGGTTATGTTTTGATATAATGTTAGTAGTGTTATTGCACTTAAACATTAAAGTTTCCTACAATTTAATTGCCCTTTCATGCATACGTCAAGACACATTCTGTCGACCTGGATGCATATAAAAAAGGAAAAACGCAAAAAAAAAAAAAAAACTATCTAGAACCACTTTCCAAAACTATTATTAGAAGCCTTAATGTGTGCAACTGCAATTACAGTAGTAAAATTAACGTTTTCAGTATTCGGGGAGTGATATTATTATTATTGCAGATGAAATGGATCATGAATAGGAATGCATACAACTACTGGCTTTCTTTTCTAAGAAGAAAAGTAATAAGTGGTGATTTTTCAAAAAGGAAAGGAGAAAGCACTGAAGTAGAGTCGTATCATGGTGGAAAATGAAGCCGACGAGAGGAACACTGATGATGTTGATGCCTGTTAAAAAGATAGTGTGTGACTGCTGTCATCGTCTGAAAGAATAGATGAGATGAACTTGAAGAAGCAGGAGAAAAAGAGAGTTTAACAATCTCTTTCACTATTCTCTCTACTGACAGACTTAAGAGCATTTCCCTTCTCCATTGTCATCCTCAATTCAACAACTTCTTCATTTCAGATGCAACCCTGAAGGAGTAATAATAACGTGGGGATGATCATGATGATGAGGATAGGATAGGCACATAATATGTGTATAAAAAGAGAAGAGCAGCAGTATCGGGAGATGTGGATGTTGGAAGGGAAATTTTGCCCCAGTCTGGATCTTCTGGTCTTTGGCTCAGGTCTGGATAGAGTGGCTCTTAAGTTTACTTGGTGGTGCAAGCACCACTACCACTAGTGCTCCTGTAGCCAAGTAAACTAGGAATCAGAAAGAAAAGAGGAGACAAAATCTCCCATTAATGATATAGTGCTTTTTACACCAAAGGGGGTATCATAACATCATCATCTCTCCTGTCATCAATGTTCTCTTAATGAGATAAAGACGAAATCATCGGAGTAGTTTTGCATGCTTATTTTACTCGAAGAACAACCCCACTACTCTATCAACTTTTCTGTATCTCTACCAATATGATTACACGACACGTATATATTTCGTAGATTCATCTTCTTCCATTTCTTATTCCTCTGCACCAGCAAACGAAAAACTATTATACAGTTTGCATAGTAATAACCATAATAATTTCTTTACTTTCACATATCATGCTAACGCCGCGTTTCCATCACCGCTCTTATAGATGCCTTGATCCATTCTATATACCAGTTCCACTCTGCTTCTCTCATCATTCCGTTTTATTGTTATTCTACAACTATCAAGTAGTTCTACTACTTTTACCCCCACATATTACACTCATTCCTCAACCAAACACACTTTTTAATCACTTCTCAAAAACTCTCAATTTCGTCCATTTCAGATTTTTTCCTTCAAGCTATATGCGTAAGCAACGAGCGTCACAGAAGAGTAATCTTGCCACAAACCAGCGGGACTAACTGCAATAGTCCGAAAATTGACGAAATTGTGGAGGATTCGTGGTGGTAATGTTATCATTGATATTACAAGCAGTGAATGAGATCGCTTTGTATTGGCAACAGAGAATGGAATTCCTTCTTTGTTTTTGTTAGTACTCTTGAAATTTCATTTTATTACCCACATTAGGGCATGAGCAGGATTTTTCTCGTGCAAAATAATTTGCTAGCATTTTGCTGTGTAAAACTAATCTAAAATGACGTAGCCGTACGTACAATTATTGTTGGTTTACCCAGGAAATAATAACAGTTGATCCATCCATACAATTTCAAAATAGCAATCAAACATGTACGATGATCATCTCTACACTAAACACTCGGGGCTTTGACGTAAGAGTGTATTGAATAATTAACAATGAAAAATTTGAACATCCTCCTTGTTTTCAGATTGCTTGGAGTGATATAAGAAAACAAGGTCCGACTCAATAATTGCTACCGAATGTAAAAATAAATAAAAGATCACTCCAACTTCAGTATTCATTAAAACTCATGTACTCGTCCGACAGATCTTTCCATTTATTTTCAATTGTTCGTCAAACAGAAACGAAGTTATTTTAAAATGCATGGCAAAACGTACGGATATACAAAAGCCCATACAAAACAGACTTAAATATTCAATGTATTTCCATACATTTTTGTTTCCTATCCGTTTTTCTAAATCTTAGAATGAAAGGGTATAAGAGAGGTTGTCTGATAAGTGCTTCAATATAATAGAAAATTTATCCCAAGTTGGAAGAAAGGAAGATTCAGCTCGGTTTATCTCCAATCAACTGAAAGAGCCAGCTACCGAGCCACCTCTAGAGATACGATCATTTATGATCTATTTAAGTTTGTATTTCTATTCTGTATTGTAGGAAATCCTTTGGTTTCTATAAATAAATGAATTAGGCAATTTCCACTTCTTTCAATTCCGTTGTTGGATTGTCTCTTTAAATTTTTAACGATTTTCCCTAAATGGGTAGAAAAACGGGAAAAGAGGTGAAATTTGGGATATTATGGTATTAAATTTTATATTTTAGCTATACTTTTAAACTGGTATACACACTCATCAATATCCTAATTGTAGTGTAAGCACGTAAGCTCATTTTCATTCAATTTAAATGTATTCTCGTCATTTCCCTAGCTCTAAAACCAGTTACGAAATTCATTTTGAAATGAATACGCACTAAATTTTCAAAGCGTTTCTTTTTAGCTTTCTCATAAAGGTTTTTAAAAAGTATATAGAATTTTGTGTAAAAAAGAAAAAAAAAGCTTGACAAAACAAAAGCGACACAAGCAACATAAATTTGCTACAAATTGCATAACAAGCCATGCACACTTAATAATGATAATACACTTAAGCAACACTTTCCACACCAGAATAGCCTCATTTTCTCTCTTTCTTTCCGTAGTCTCCTTTGTTTGCCGAGGTAACAAAAAAGGAGTGAACGAGCTATTATATCCTCATTTTACAACAAATTAAGCCTCACTCAACAACGCTCAACTCGAAACATAAGCACACTACTATCTTGAGAAGAAGAAGGAAAAAAAGAATAAAGAGGATGAGAAGAGCTGGTGAAAGTGAAAAGGCAAGAAAGTTGTCAGCTTAACCTTTTGGCAGACAGACTCTTCTCTATAGAATCAGCTTAACATTGTTACACCTTGTTTTGTTTCCATTTTATGTACAGTCTCGCATCTTTCCCTGTCATTTTTATGGAGGAAATTTTTATTGAAGAATACTATTGTTTATTATCGTTCCCTGTTTTGTGTGCAAAATTATAGGGGAAATGTGAAATTCAAAAAATTATGTATATACATCCGCTTATTATATATTTTTCGGTCGTTGGTTTTACACGTAATTCAGTTATTATTGTTATATTCCTAAATTGCTCAAGTACTAACTACTAACCGTTTAATAATAAAATGGCATTTTAGAGATTTTATAACACATTTAAGTGACGTCTTGAAACTCTACTTTTATAGCTTTCTCGGTTGCATTGTAAGATGGCAATAAAAACAGCTTTAAATCCGCTCATCCTTCTTTTTTATGAGCTCAAGCACAAAGCGACAAAAGACGGTGGTTGGTGATGATGAGAAAACATATATATTAAATATGATTTGTTCTGTAATTCCTATTTTCACCGTTGCCACCATAAAAACTGGGTTTAGTGCAATTCACAAAATGAGGGGTTTAGTCACGCTTACGTATCGAGAAATAAAGAGAGACTCTGGCATAACCGTCAACAACGGCAAACGTCAAACCGCTTTATGGGGGGAAAGTTTTGTAGTAAAATGGCTTCAAGTGAAAGCAGGGTGTGTGTATATATATTTGGCTTGTGGATAAATGTGCTTATTGCATTTTATGTTTACAATCCCCCAAAAACCAGTAGGTTTATCCTTTCAAACGAACAATTCATCCCACCATCACCTCAGAGAATAGCAGCTGCATGCAACTTTCCTTCCTCCTTTTGTGACTCCACCGTGTCATTTCCGACCTGTGTATTGAGGCTGTCAGGGAGGCATGCAGCTAGCTACCCAAGTATTAACATTATTTGAAGAGGTGTTGACACGCGATATGAAAAATTGAGTGGAATTCCGAAACTCTTTCTATCTGACAGATTTCTCTCCCTACTATGTATGATGATCATAGATACTTTTATACCGGCGAATATTGAAAAATATATGTAAAAGCGAGTATGCAAGTATTTCAGTTTTTTAGGCATCTGTCACGAGGAGGAAAAGATGGTCGGAAAGTACAAATAAGAGTACGTTCCCATTGTCGGCAACAGTTTTTATTGTGGATTTACAATTATTCTCTATTTGCATTTGTTGTTTTGTACAAATACAATTTCCACTCTGACATCACACGCATAACACACCGACACACCTATTCACTTTTTCCTTACCCTTTCATTATACTATGCACCAATGCAGCAGCTGCTCAATCATACAATATTACCTTCCCCGTGTTTACTTTTTATCTGTTTTGTCAACTTTAACCACATTTATTTCTATTTTGTTTACATTCTTTAACTTTCACTTCATCATATCCGCTTTTTATGCTTTCCCTGGGTGAACTCACATAAATGCATTTTCGCAAATACACATCAAGCCAATTAGTTTTTTCCCTTATTTTCCTAAACCTCCTTTCTTTTCCTACCATTGTCACCCATATGTACTCAACGGTCAGGATGTATTTGAAAAGAAAACCCATAAATAAATAGATTCCGACAATGTCATCTGCTCCTTCTCTTCTTCCCAGAAGTAAAGTTACTAACAGGTTTACACATAACCTCATAATTGTCTACCCCATTTGACATACATGTCATGCATTGTTTCATTTTAAAAACGTACTCACGATCCTCAAAATAACAGCCAGTACACATACAAGCATACGATACCACATGGACATATTTTCTCGTGTAAAAACAAAACCTCGCAAACCGCTCTGAAGTACCACCGCTAAAGACACTCTGCGGGGAAAACAAAAAGGGAAATAGGTAGTAAAAAAGAAAATATCCCTGGGGAACTACTAAAAACAGACGCTCAACAATGCTCCTTAGCTTTCTTACTAACCATCTACCCTCATGTTATATAACAAGAGGTTGTTGTAAACACTGTTGAAGGGAAGAAACACAAGAGAAAAAAATTCTTTTGTGACACAACCTTCACCACAAACACCACACCACACTCATGTCAGAGTCGTATGGTACAAGTCTTGTTAAACAAGTGGTGGTGGTGGCGTCAATGGTTTACTCTGTCATTATCACCTCCTTTCTCTACACTGCTTGTACCCAAAACACATTTTTTTGTTTATATTATTATTATGGATGGTGACGATGAGGAGGATGATGATGATGACGGCTTTTTGCGCACCACCAATAGTATAAAAAACTTACAGTAGCATATTGTGCTTGTTTGCCTGCTTTGCTGTTGATTTTGATGGTGTAGTCTCGGTAATGACATTATTACTTGGCAAAGGGAGAGAAGGGAAAGGAGGAATTGAATAATAAGTAAAGTGAATTCTTGGAGGAATTTTTTTCTTGGCTTGTCCCAGCCTTTCTCCCTTGTTTTCTTGGTTCTCGTCGTTGAGGAGGAAAATACGTGCCAGGAATTTAAGTGAATATTAGAGCCGGAGCAGAGTGTCGCCTTCCCTTCTAGAACAAGAAGCAAGTAAAATAGATACAAAAAATGGAAATTGACTGGTGGTGGTGGTGGAAAAAGCAGCACTGGTGACAGAGGGTATATAGGGTGGTAGTACATATATGGGAAAAGCCAAATGATTCAAAATTTTGTACTGTGGATCATCATTCCAAGAAAGATACGTGTGATGACAATATGGGTTGTTAAAGTAAAGTTTGACCGACAAACTGATTCATTTTTGTTGAAAATATAATTTCTATATATTACTGTAGGTAATCATTCAATCTTTTCCATGAAATTCGATAATGATGAAAACAGGTCAGGGGTTAAACGTTGAGAGTTTTCTTCTCCGGTTCTCTTTCACTCTTTTCTCTTTGATTTGACCAAATCCGATCAAGAGGCCGAAAGACATGATTATATTGTCAGAACGGGATACTTTCCATGAAAAAAGTAGTAATAAGTAAAAAGAAAGTGTGTAACTTCGTTCAAGAGAAGACTTGGCCGATGAAAAGAAATAATAATATTATCATTCTCAGCAGCTCCCCAAAAAAATAAGTAATCTTCTCCAGTCTTGCCGATTTCCTCTTATTTCTATTACTTGTATCGTTTCTCGGGACCGCTTAATAATGTCAATGGGATATTGGGATGATACACGTCACATAATAAGCGCGTGTACTGCTACGTGGTAATCTCGTCTTGGATTTGATGTCAGTCAGAACTACTTAAATATAATAAATATAACTTGAGAGAAGAAGTTCGCAAGAAGAAGACAGGATATTGCCGTTGGAAGACGACATCATCGTCAATGACCAGAAATACTAACAGTTACCACCACTCTCTACTCTCTATCTCTTTCTCTCTGTGAAGTCGTCGTGAAGAAGAAAGTAGAGAGGGTCGATCAACTAAGTAAGTGGAAAGATAAATCCAATTTCTGATATTGCACAGTGAGTAGGGACAGCACCTCACAGTTAGATCCCCTCCATCTGTGGTGGCTTGGTCGACTCTTATGAGGAAATTGTAAGGAAGAAAGAAAGAGAGAGAAAGAAAGTCAAGACGAAGTCAATGGATTAAAGAAATCTTTATAGTTGGTGAAATAGGAATGGAGAAAGAAATTTTTCTGGAGGAGAGCAGTGGAAGAGATCATGTCCCAATAATAATAAGTAGTGGAGTCAGGCATTCGGAAAATTTTCGGGTAATCTCAGCCCGACTTACTCAATTTCTTGATTCTTAACGATCATGTCCCTTCTAATATCGTCACTATCATCCTGTCATTTCCTACATTTTCGTGTTCTCGTTTTACGGTGATCATGATGAATCGCATGAATTATTTATTAGAAAGGAGAATGGAGTCAAGGGAAATTGTTATTTCTAAGTTAGTTTTATGCTACGTGATTGTTATAAATTTTTTGTGAGGAGAACGATTATAAAATAATTTGTTAACGATTCAGCCCTGGTAGCGTGCGTATTATATAGGTGTCTAGTGAAAGCATAAAACCGAAATAAAAACTAAATCAATTTGGATTCGAGTGGGGACAGGTGATCGATTTTGTTTTACTGCCTCGTTGCGGCTAAAAATAGGATAATGTTTGACAGTCCTGCGATGTTGGTACGCGATGTCCAATGTCTGGTTTTACAAGTTTGTTTGAGTTGTTTGCGGTAGACACATTATTTTCTTTGCTACTGTTGAACTTGACTTTACTCACATAAATACCTGCCAACGATTTCTATTGTCATCACAAGTATGAAAATGATGTTCTATTTCTGGCTAAAATAACTTATAAACTGCAGCATCGTTTTTTATGGCAATTGAATGTCATGCTTTAAAAACTCGTACACCAGTCTCCTCAGTAATCACTCACGTTAACATTGTAACTGTTTGGAGTCTGAAAAAGAAACGCAACAACAATAAAGGTTTCAATACTTTGTCCGTTTTCCTCCCTTCTTTTTTCACGGAGTCTCTTGAAATGATATTGACCATAGTTTTCCGGTTTGAAAATCTGACGGTTTTTCTCTTTTCTATCCCCGGCAATTCCACTTGAAAAGGAAGCTAAAAATGATTTTCAAGATTTCCACCGAAACGACACGAAAGAAAGATAGTACATTATGAGAGAGGCAATATAAAAACCACTCATATTCTGGTGTTTCCTGTCTACTATAGACGAAAATGTACACCTTGCTTTCTCCTTACAATCAAAACAGAACGTGTTTGGTAATTCGACTGTATAGCGTTTTATAACTCGATTTACTTGAAGAGGAAGGAAGCATTTAACTCAAAAAGTAAACCGTATTTTTTTTCTTCCTACCAAGAAAAATGAACAAGGAAAATCAGGAAAAAGGGTCTTATACTCCTTTCCTTCTTGGCTTCTTTTCATTTCCAACAAAAATTTAAAGATAAATAACGTGTAATCATTTTCCTCTCTTTTGATGTCCACATTGTGCTCGTCAGTTTCATCTTTTCCGTTTTCGTCTTGTATGTGAACAAGCAGGACATCTTCATGGTTCTCACATCTGCCGCAAAACACACAAAAGAGTTGTGCACACAGTGAAGTGGGAAATTGTAATTTTTATGGTGGCTTGGTCAATTTCCGATTTTATTTCTACAGAAACATAATGTTGATGTGTGATCCTACCGAGTTTGAAGTAGCATCAAGGAAATACCAACTTGCATTGAATCCTTGAAAAAAAACGAAACCCTAGACAAAACAAATTATTTTTTATGTGTACAAAATCCATAGGTATGGAAAAAGCAGCTAAAATTGATTGCATAGACAATAGACAAAAAATAATGCTATCCTGGTAGACATGATGATTCCACCGTTAAAACTTTCACCTGTATATATTTTGTATTTTTATGTTTACCATCTTCCCACAGGTCACTGGCATACTTCGGAATACGGGCCAAACCGTAGTGTTCACGGCGGAGAAAGGAAGTGCTCGAGTAAACATTTCCGGGGGGCCGTTGATGTACAGGTACCAATTCGAAGAGCTGTACATTCACTACGGTCCAGAGGACGTCATAGGCTCAGAGCATTTGATTCAAGGAATCTCCTTCCCAGCAGAGGTAAGAAAATAAATATGGAGAAAAGAAAATAAAAGCGCAAATATTACAGACAAATAGATAGATGCGTTTACTGGATAAGAAAAAATATAAAGGCGGAAATGTCTGGAACAGCTAGTGAATACATATATTTTTGTTCTTCAGCACATTAACTTCCTGTGTATATTTCTGAATTCTAGCATAATAGATGCTTGTACATGAAGTAGGGGATGGAGTAGGAGAGCAGGACTGTCGATAGTATTTATCAGAGAGAGCAATAAAAAGGAACAAGTGGAACAGAGAAGCGAAATAAATTAGTTATCCAACTTGCTGTTCTCCCCATAAAGCTATCAGACATAAATTAAAATGATAAACTTCCTGGAAACAAGTCGGAGAGGTGGAGAGAGAACTCCACGGGAGTAACAGCAGAAGAATGTGTTGTTTTCTTGAACTCGCAATCTGTGTTGTTCGAGACTGCTTGTGTTCTGATGTTATTACTTTTACTCACTTAGTTCTATACTTGAAATCTATATGGCTGTTGTTTTGTATTGCAAATAAAGAGCTGAATCCTTCTCCTGTAGACTTTTGAAAAGCTGAAATAGGTAACTATTTTGAATCATCAAAGGGTTAACATGGTAGAGATGCACAGTTTTCGATTTAGTTTAATTTGTACAAACAGAGGTGATATTTGACTTATTCTGGGTTGTTTATATTATTTTATGTGTACCGTTTGGAGAAGAATGATTTGTCGAATATATTAATACGATATATAGATTTGTTTGTACCATCTGCAAAAAGTACAAATTTTTGAGGGAGAAAAGAAACCGTATTTAAAGCAGGCCATGTATGTAAGCAACTTTTCCTCGGCAATTTTAATCTCGCAGATAATTATGTTCATAAGAAATTGAATGTGTGTCATTTTATAGATTGACCATCACAATTTTCGGTTGACCAGACTCAAAATGTTGCATTTCTTTCACTACTATTCCTCTACTATATGTCAATACATTTTGTTTGCTTACATGTGCAACTGGGGTCGAATGATGTCCATTAAATTCATGTTTGATTTACTTTATGAGTACGCATACACCTCATACAGAATAATATTGAATGAAGAAGGCAACAGTATCGTGAGAATTCTACAAATGTTATTTTTAATGCCAGAAATGGATGAATGGATGGTTGTATTAGTTTTTATTCATTGAGAAATCGGCAAACTAAACTTCGATTCATGATTGAAAAAGATGCCACAATATTTGTAGCGCTGACGTTTCCCATACTTTTAGCAATGCTAAAGGCAATAAAGTTCTAGACGTTACTAGAAATTTCGAAGGTAATAAATTGACGGAAGTGGTGAAAGCAAAATTACAAAAATACGAACTCATAAAGCAGTTCATTGCATTGGACAAATTTACAAATATAATGAAAGTGATGTAGCTCTGATATAAATACTCTTATAAACTGCAATTATGGACAATTAATGAAAGAAAGACTTTAGCGTACTTAAAGTTTGTTTTTAAAATGAAAAAATCATCCATATTTTCAAAATGGTTTAATTTTAAAAGATGTGAAGGTAAAACTCTTAATAGAATTACAGTTCCATCTGAACTTCCAACATCACTATATAAAAATTCCGTAAAATATAATTGTATATACATATGGAATGAATACTGTTATAAAATTAATAGAATCATTAGTAAGCCTAGTTTGAATGATTGTAAATCGGCCTACGAAATATTTGTAGACGCTTCCAAAGAAATATTGTTTAATGAGAGAAAAATTTTATTTATGTAGATAAATTAGATTTTTTAATAATGTTTGTTTACGACAGGCCCACTCTTAAATGAATCACTATTTGTATCATGGAATGACCATTGCCTGACAGTGATATAATATCGCTGTAGAGTGTTATGTATTTAAAATCAGACTGTATGGACTGAATTCAGATAACACTGTTTAATAAATTACATTACATGCGTGAAAACTGTCGAAAAATAAATTTGCATTCGCAAACTCTCTCTTATGATTTCACAAAAGCCAGTATTAACATTCCTTTTTCTTTTCCAAGCATTAAAATTATTCTTATGATAGAGTATTGCACTGGAATTGCACATTGCCAAAATGCAGTTTCAGATAGCTCAGTTCTCTCCTTCTGGAAAGCAACAAAAATAAGAAATCATGAACCAAAAAAGCTAAGAACAAATCGTTTGCAATTTGATAAGCCTTGGCGATAAGGAATTTTACTTCCAGGAAAAATTCCAAATAGCACTTAATATTCATTAGAAGCTCTAGTTTCTTGCTGTCTGTCTTTAGTCTCCAAATAGTATTGCGTTGGCTATGGTTACTTTAAAAACAGTTTATTTCAAATTTTGCAGAGAACCTTAAAACGTATTTGTGCATCTTCAGAAATTGATTTTCCAGCACAATTCAATTTGGATTTTGTTGGAAGACCCAAACTGGTCGATAGAGTTCAGTCCGGTAGCCAGACAGCTATCAAAAATGCTGTTGACATCAAAACAGGGAATGTGGGTTAAAGCATTTTATTTCATTCTACACAAGACATACTAAAATTTGCTTTCGTTCTGACATCTCTAAAGCTACATAATTTGGAATGTTGTTTCTAAAATTTCATTTTCTAGGAAACAAACAGGAGGCGACAGCGAAACTGGAGAATATTTACTAAGCCAACAACCTGCACCAGAATGAGGCTTCACTCTGCAAAAAAATGAAAATTTAAAACATATTTCCAACATTTTGTAAGATATTTTACTCCCAATAAATAATTTTAAGTCGTCTTGTCCAGTTTCATTTTAATAGTTCATTTACATTACTAATGCCACGCATATTCATAACAATTAGAACTGGTTTCATGCCAGGTGGTACGGCAAAGATTTGGGCTACAACATTTTGGTCATTTACTCAAACTCAATCTACTGGAATATTTCATATTTTCGCGAATCAACATAACATGTTTTGTTTGTTTTTCAGGTCAATAATTTTTTGATAATCCATTTCAGGAAAATCTCCAGAGAACTCAGAAATTTCACAATATTGTCTGAAGCTGTTTTTCATGCAATTAAGCATGTTTTAGCTAGATATGGATATAAGAATGATTAGATTGGGATGCCATATTTGGTTGTAGACTGTTATAATGCTTGCATACACTACGATGCTTGCAACATCAGGTATTGTCATTCACTTCTACTTACGGTTAGTTTAAAAACGAACTTCCAGGAAACAGTTAGATAGATATTACTTTAATTCAGTTTGAGATGGAATTTAATACATTAAGTATATTCCTATAGAAACAGATTCTTCAGATTTGCTAGTACTTACACTTGATTTAAAGAGCATGTCAAAATTAACAAATGTATACAAAAATAGAACATTAGCTACCGATTTGCAACATTCAGTTAAGCAAAAATTGAAAAAGATACCTGAATGACGATCAAAAACACAAACTTTAAGAATTATTTCTACATCAATTAAAAATGCATTGGGGAAAATAAGGTAATGAGTCAGTATGAGAAAAACACTGGGGCTTTTATTGGTACCCTGGTTGAAAATGTGCAGCTTCAGCAAATGAAACTCTGAGCCAAACACTTTTCGGTCTTTAATTCCGGTTTGTTCTGTAAACGAACGACAAGAACTCCAAGTAGAATTCCATGAAAACCATTAGCGATTTCATTCCAATCGTATTTGTTTATGCTCAAACCCATGAATCTAGTGCTTTCCCTTTTAGTTCCCCCATATTGTGTACTCTACTGTACAACATTCGCTCCAACGCACTTGCTTCATTTTAGAAAATACCGAGACATTCCCAATGGTAAAACAATTTTTGCTGTTTTGCAATCATTGTGTAGTTTACGGGTAATTGACGTGAATTACAACCGTATCAAAAAGTTCATTCATTCAGAATTTTGAGTTGGCAAACATACTTTACCCCATTTTCATATAACCCGAGAATTAATCCTTAATTTCTCTGGCTTCCTCGCACTCCGTGCAAATATAAACGGAATACTTACAAGTATTTAGAATATAGTAAATATGTTCATAAATAGCCGTACGAGTTTGGTGGACTGTAAATTTCGCAAATCTAAGTATTTGTGTACCTAGCTTTCAATTCACTGTAGCAGACGAAATTTCCCACTGAAGACCATTTGCTAGCTATATAAACAACTTTCTCAAAACAATTGCTATTAGTGATGGTCGGCAGGTAGTACATATTTTTACAAAATGCTGAATTTCTACTCATTATATTTTTTACATGCTTTCTTCCGATCGATTTTTTTTTCATTTAAGGTAGCGTAAATTTTGCGCGCTCTTTTACTGCAGTGATAACAATGTTGATGGCACGATGGGTTTCATCCATGTTGCCCACCTAAACCTTTCATTAGAAGTCCCATGAGCTTGGGACTCCAATAAAATTAACTCACGCTATGAAATACAATTCCTTACCAGTGATTTATTTGCAGGTAGGCTTTATAAAGTTACGTAAGGTTGGGAAAAATGTAGAAGAATGTTTTCGAAAAAGCTACTCTCATATCTCTCGAAATCACATACTTACAAAGATTTCTCCTAAATTGCTAAAAATCTTTGAACACAACGTAAAAAATTCCGAAACGTCTGAAATTTTACAAATTCTTTCAAACACAAAAATTAAACTTTTGCATTTTAGCATATTATGGCTCCAATTTGCTTTAAATTAGTTAGAACTGTCAAAAGGTTCTTTAATCTTCACATAAACCTCCATTAACTGTTTGGAAACCTTTGGAATTTATGTTAACGCTCTAGACTTTCCTCCTTAACAGACGAGGTCTTTAAAGTTCAAATAAAATGAGATCATAAGGAAGCAACAGCCAGTTAATAGTAATAATAGATTACTATTTACTATTACTACTACTAATATTAATACTACTACTAATAGTGGACCATTATGAATAGAATTAATAGTAAATAGTAATAATAATAGTGTGATTTTGTCAAGTTGTCTTTTTACAAAAACATACACCTCAGCTCCACTTTAGGCATCACTCACAATTTTGTTTGTGAGAAGTTTGCTCATGGTGAGTGCTGTTTCAATTGATTTTTCCTTCATTAGTCACTATTCTACACGTTCCTTTTCTATTATGGTTTTTCACGCCTTCGGAAAGTTCTCATAATGCGCCAATTCTCAAAATCGAACTTTCATAACGGTTAATTCTTATAAAGTTCATATAAATTTGAATTCCCAAAATGCCAGTATCACAGCTAATTTAATCCGTTTCCAATCT
>JAQIXX010000296.1:0-70195 GCA_034700605.1 Willowsia nigromaculata | reverse complement strand
GACAGACGGACAGACAGACAGACAAACATGATAAAGTCAATACTTGCTTTCGCTGAAGCTAAAGCGGCGTAATAATTTTTATGAGAATGTACTATTGTCGGTAGAATAGAAATAATAATAGAATAGTCATGAATAGCTTTCATTCTATTCTATAGACAACAGGCTTTATCTGATTCCCATAACATACAGTCTAAAAGTCAGTGTCAGGCTTATTCGTCGACGAGACTACGAGACTGTTGCTATTATATAGCTTCAAATGACATAGTCTTTCACATGCATTGTAAAAATACTAGACTATGCCAGTGTAATAAAGTAAGCACATACACCACATGCATAGACAAGAGGCTTTTTGCGGTTTCCGTTTTGTTGTTCGTGCCACTGCTGCGTCAATTTTGCTTAGTCAATCATAATTTGTAATAAATTATTATTATTCACGCTTATCTTATCTTAGCTTAGGTACACCTAATTTAAATTTTAATTAATGATTTATTTATAACAACACACAACATGAAGCATTCGAACATATTGATATTCAATTCCAAAACAGACATAGCAATTAGATATTGCAAAATATAAATTTTGGGAGCTGGTACTCGACTGGACTATGCATGCATGATTCATTCGCACTATAATACATTTGCATGGTGTGATTTGCTATTATAATTTATCACTGTCTACATTCCGCCATCAAGTTTAAAACATTTTCTTTTCCAAAATAGAATTAGTCATTTAAGAACCAACGTGGTCGGGAATAATGGGATAATCACCGGATTCTGCAAGTACGATACAGATACCATGTGCACAGTACGTACGTACACGTTGTGTAGGGCATTTTTGATGCTTTGATTTGGATTGTCTTCGGAGTGGGGTAGTTGTGGACTAGCAATATTGCATGCAAAATACATTTATTACCGGAAGATTTTATGTCGTAGATCTTGTAAAACAATACATTATGATAATCTTTGGAATCATCGTGTACTAAATAAATTGCTTTGTTTTGATGGCTGTTTACAATGTTCTGTAGATTCCTGTCCGATATTCTTCCAAGCCCTTATTTCCACTCTAGGACTAATCTTCTCCAACGAATGCTTTTTTTGTACTTTTTTTTAATAGTCTGTCGTATGTGCACAGTGCGCGCATGTAAGGTTGTCAACCAACACTATTCATTGACACAACATGATTTTAAGCCAGTTCGCATCATCTCTCGATGAAAAATACGTTCATAATGGTTTGCATGATGCGGGACAAATCACTAATCACCAGACGCTTCGAATTCAACATATTTGTTATATATACGCGAGGGTATAATAAGTTAGCACTGTTTAAAATTTTTAAGTCTACAAAACGAATATCTACAGAAAACTCTAATGCATGGGCATAGACAAGTTTTACATTTGTAGCTTGCAACCCATCTTCAGCAGTCGCGTTTCCATATTAAAACTCTTTAGTGTCTAACAAAACTCCACGCCACCCCACTCCCCACGTCTTAGCGAAAGGAATTGCTCTGGCTCAAAGAAGAGCTACATTGATTGGCTGTGAATTAAGGTTTGTCACGGAGTTGCGGTTTTGTCTTGTGGAGTCTGTTGTTCGAGTATGTATAATGTTTGATTTTTTGTGAGCTTTTTGGTGACCTTGTATGTCAGTATAAGCAGTAACAATGACAAAAGTGTTTGTACTCAATGAGGATTTGATTTCTATTAAAAAGCTGTAGCAAAGCAATATACGTGTTGGCAAATGATGAAACATTTAATAAAATCTTGGCCATTAAGTGGCGAACGGCAGCTGGATGTAAAAATGTTCATGCAAGTGATGGAGTCGTAAAGTTTCCACATCTCTTCATGTCGCGACACTCCGCATTTCTTTCAGCAGGAAACTTGAAATTATCGTAAACATTATATTGATTTGTTTCAAGTTTAACTGCCAATTACAGTAATGAGTCTGATATCGTTTGTTCTCTCCTAGCCTTACACACTACACAGTAGTTTGTTAAAATATCTAGCAGAATTCCCACATTTCTAATAAATATTCGAATGAGTAAATTTAACACGAATCGTACATATGTATTTATTAATAATTTCTTTAAATCATAGCTTGATATTTTCTAATTTAAGTTTCATCGAATTGGCAAAATACAAATAATACATTCATCACAAATTCACAACTTTTTAGTTTCCATTTATGAAACACATGAAAATTCTTGTAATTTACATTGTACACATTACAAGCCATGTGCACTACTCCTTAGACAGGGGAGTAAGATAATGAACCGTTCAAGGACAAGGATGGATGAAATGCTATCATTTTTTAGTGAGAACAAGGCGAAAATCAACAGGAACGCTTTTTCCCTTGCAAACTCCAAGTCGATACCGTACTTTCGACTTTCTGTTTTCAACAAATCACACATCTCGAATCAAATCAAAACTGTCTATGAAAGTGACGGTAATAAATGGTACGATACAGGATACAGCAAACTCTATAATATGTCATTGTATTTCATTTTCATGTTTTAATAGTTTAACAGGATGATATAATATACTAGTTGCTCATACTTGCCACTAATACTAAGTTGCATCTGCATCCCCAATATCCCCATAATAGTTTGAGTGTGATGTTGTTGCGAAGTAGTGGAGCAGAGATCCCTTTTCGTATCCACCAAATAAAACATGCTACATAATGCACAGTGAAGCCATGCAGTTTATGTCGAATACGAATTTGACACTTTTTCCATTGTGTTCTGAGTCCATCTAAAACACATTATCATCATTATTCAACTTAATCGTTATTATACTTTTATACTGATTTTTTTTCATGTTCTTTGAACTGTGTACTGCTCCCCATTCGTATACCCAAATCATACTTTTATAGCAACAATTATGAATGGTTTCTTTGCGTAACCCTTTCAGTCAGGAATAATGTCATTTCTTTGCTGGGCGAGAAAAGGTTTTATAGAGCCGGCTGTATGTGAAACAAACTCAGAAGGTTGCTGACTCGGTTCCACCGAACATCTACAGCAATTGCACCACCAGACAAAAGAAACGAATAGGCACGACTTTCATTCTAAATTTCCGAAATTTCATGCCTTTTCCTGCCTGCAGTCACTTGTTAATTTTCCCGTAGCACGTTGTACAATACCTAATCAAAAAACTGCATCTTTCTCTATTCCCACGTCTAATTTGTAGCCCTCTGCTCTTACAAACCTGATGCATGTTGTTTTTCGTAGAACAGTGAATTGCGGAATAATATGCTAGACCATCAAAGAATGTAATACGCAGACAGCCTTGCAGTAACAGTATAAATTTGTCGACATAGTCGACAGACAGATACATGTGAAAATCAGAGTTTTGTTTGGTTTTTTGGCAAATCATGACAACATCATTAACCTACCTGGGACAGCTAACGTCTCATGCAAAGAAATAAGTGTTCATGCAAAGGAAAAACATTCAACAGTTTCAAAGTGCTTTCATAGTTTTGTGCTGATCTGTTTGCACGTTTTTTCATCAAATTTGAAAACGTGCTTGTCGGTCGTGATATCATTGATTCGCTGAATAAAAAAAAAGCGTCCACCTCACATTCCAAGTTGCTTGCGTAGTTTCACGGAAACCAGTGTATCTGAAACTGCAGTTACCATTTTGCAGAGGAGGTAAGAAAAATCACTTTAGTAAAATAATTTAGCATTGCCCATTTCGAAAAACCCTAAATTCACGATTGATTTCCTTTCGTTTTTCCGTTTTGCATTATATACACATGCGTAATTTCTACTAGAAATTAGATTTTTACTTCCTCTATTGCGCAGATAATATAGCCCATTTCATTTCTTTTACGTTTTCAGCTTTCAAGCTTCTGTCCGCATCTAGTTGGTGTTTTAGTTTTCGATTTGAAGTATTTAATTCTAAACATAATGATAATCTAAAAAATCGACGCTGATCACTGAAATCAAGTTGATAAAAACCATGAAGAATAATTTTATTTCGGATACTGTGGAAGAATGCAAAGGTGTTAAAATGTCGATTCTAAACCTATCTAAGGCTCGATTGGGAAAAATGATTCATGGGAAGGACAAATTAATTTTAGTCTTATGCACAATACGTTTTCAGTTACATTTCAAAAGTTGATTTGCATAATTACACACCTCAGTAGTAGATGTGTCTCGCACTTCAATTTCATCGAATAACTAAAGTTAGCTCTATCATCAGTTCAAAATAAGATGAAATTATCTCTATTTTTATGTTTTAGATTGCCTGCATTATTATTAGTTTTTATACATTGTCTTCGTTTTGGTAAGGTATAATAATACCGCATACTGAAATCCTAAAGCTGGCATAGCGAATTCTCTCGTAGAAAAATATTATGCTATTCATGTACAAGAAATCCATAGTGTGCTAGTGCATAAATGTATCACTCTATTTTACATAAAGGAAGCACAGTTCCGGTTTAATATCATAAATGCAACAAGAGGCAGTAAAAAACTGTGGGACAAGGTCATACATGAAGCTATGCCTAATTTTACTTGCGTCTTGGTCTTACGTGGAATACAAGTAGTACTATTAAAGCATATACAGTCTAGTAGCTAATAATATTTCAATCCCTTTCCTAAGATGATCGTTTCTTTTTCCGAATCTTTTTATTGCGCGGGTCCTTTCTGTCTAGGTTGAATCGTTTACTTGAAATTCTGGAATGAAAACGGATCAGAATCATAATTGATTACAGTACAAAAATTTATTTCACACACCCTACCTACTATTTCACTTTTCATTCAAGGAGGTTGGCAGATTATTCTCGTTTGTGACTTAGCGATGTAGAGAAACGGGATTGTAATTTCTCTCTATTTCACTAGCTAGACATCATATTTCTTTACGTGCTTGAAGATGTTGCCAAACTGCCATGCTGGACACTTGAGGATCAATATATTTGTATGTTTATTTATATCTTTGAAATGTTAGTTCATTAACTTAAAAATGGCATTAAAAGCTGTAATCTATAATATGAACTGAAATGTTAAAATGTCAGAGCTGATACATTTTAGGAACACAAGTCGTAGTTTGAGTCAGAGAGATTTGTCACTTTAAATAAAAGGATCCTATTTCTTATTTGAGTGGAATTAACTAGAGAGATACTAAAGTATGGTTATTTATTGGTACATATGTATTCAGCAAATCTTTCAAATTTAGGTCTTCAAATCTCTCCGCTTCCAAATGTACGAAACAATATAAGGTTTTTGAGTATTGAAATAGAAATAAATTTATGGTATATAAAACTCCATTCCAGTTCACTATTTGCATTTGGTTGAAACTGATGTGAAAAAAAAGAATCCTAGTTCTTTACATTTTAACTTTTTAAATGGCGCAATTCAATAAACTTTGCGGCTGATGACATTTGATTTTATGTTGCACGTTGTATGTAACAATCTTTGGAAGTGGAAATATCTTTGTGTTTTAATGAGCGACTTCTTGACGTGATTGTAATATTCACCTGCTGGACCTTGTATATATTGGACTTCGAACTATTTTGCATCCATAATTATGATTATGATACGAACAATTTGTGCGTATTTTTTCCGTTTAGTTGCGAAAGTAAATATGCATGACTAAATTTTGTCAATTGTACTGTTGTGTTTTTATGGTTCATCTGTATCATACAAAGTTCAGTTATATAAATGTCTTGCGTCAGTTTTTGGCCACCAATAATTCCGAAATTGTGAGATTCGTGTTGTTTGTTTATTGCCAGTTATTATTAATTCTATTTATTATTCATTTAACACCCTTTATACATTGCACTTTGCTCTACAATCTCGTCTATGCTGTTATTTTTCTTAATTAATTGAACCCGTTAATTCCAATCAATAATATTATGAACTTTTAGTATGCAAATGCATGCATATCTGCCTGATGCATATTGACTACTGTCACGATAGTCATGAAGAAGATGATCCTCTGCGTTACCATAAACCTCGTGTTGTCGAAAGACGTAATAAAAGGAATGTCTGCATGACTCTCTCTTTCCACTACTATATGTATTAGCCCCTCGGTTCGGTTCATCATGGGCATAAAGATGGAAAGTTTCTAATGAGAGAAAATGTAAATAGCTGGAAACGAAAGCCTTGCTGCTGCTACGTATAAAGTCGATGGGAAGCTCCCATTGGGAACGATGTCATAATGAATTCGATTTGCTTACTTCATTTGATTGATCATTTGATTTGATTATAATATGTTTTGAGGGTAAGTGAAGCGCAAGTCCTATATGTAGAACTACAAACCATGAATAGTCCTAAACCCACCAAGCCCTGTACTCTCTAACTTTTGAAATTCTATGTTTTTAATAAGTTTGATAGTTTTTTGCTTTTTTCCCTTTAGTGGTTCATTACTACCTTCAAATGTTTCCATATTCATAGTTTTGCATATTTTAAAACGTCTCCGAGAATTGTCATTCCATCATTGGCATATGAAACAAAAACGACCGCATGTATGACGGTCGGCAACACACTACAATCGTGATAGATGATGCAGACAGATTCAATGTTATGTTGGTCATGCAATCATGTTTTTGAAAAAGTTGGAGATACAAAATTTTCTGTAATTGTAATCCAATCATATCCATCATGTCATTCACACATTACTCTAATTCGTCTCACATATATACCTTTGAACTGTAAAAATGTTACTTGAAGTAAGACTGTAGACTTCTACACACAAGCGAGTCACCAAACGAGGTGTATGTTATCAAGCTCAAGAAAAAGATGCTGTAGGAATATCAGTCAATACAGTGTCAAAAACGTCATTAAAACTCTCGTATTAACTAACTAACTAGGATTATCAAATTTACCATTCCATAATAACACCACGAGTAAATGAACATGCTTATTTTTTAGGAGCTGGAACACACTTTTCCTTATTTAGAGCAAACACAGTACCTATAATCCCATGAAGCATGATTTTGTGTGCAGTTGAAATGTGGTAGTTTCTTTATGCAGCCATTATATACACATCTTTCACAGTAATTAATCTTAATATGCCTATATGCAGTCGGATCTGGATTTGTTCTTTGTTGCTTGACTTGCCTTCACAATTGCTTTCTTGTTTCTTATTTGGTCCAGGTCCAGGATGACAAATATTTACTTTAACAAATTGCTACAATAATAGCCGACTATTGGAAAACACACAGCACTAAATGCATATTATACTCTGAACCTTTGAAATGCTATAAAATAAAGATTCGGTGGTCATGTAAGAGCAATTGACAAAGCAATAGCAGTTACTTTTTAGTGCGCTGAGAGTCTATATTTAAGCATGAATTGAAAGCAAGCAATTAAAGTCTTTCTATTTTTAATTAAAGCTCTTCATTCCAACTTTGCCTCCTCAACAGTCGTTAACTCAATTAAATTTGGTTCTTACTTTGTAACAGAGGCGTACGTGTATAATAACAACAAGGCATTCGTATTGTAAGCGATAAATTACATACGTATTTCCCAGAAGAAGAGTTCAACGGTAATTTATTGTTTGCATTCTTGTGAAAATGGAGGAGGAGGGAATTAACACAGTCAAGAGGCCGAAAGGTGGGTAAAATATAAAATTATAGCATGATTATTCACTATGCGGTAACATATTCGAATCTCTTATTATCAGCCAGGGGTTTTGTGTTTCATTTCATAAATAAAATTTCTGATACGCAGGATGGGGATCTCGACACACAATGGCAATTTTGGGCTGTTGGGCCTTCGCCATGTCTTATGCCATGCGATTTAACATTTCCATCGCCATTGTATCAATGGTAAATCAAACTGCACTGGAAAGTCATAAATCCGTTGCTGCCATCGAACAAATTACTAATTCCAGTAGTAGCAATGGTTTGACTTGCGATCACCTCATCAAAGCCCATTCAGATGAAGCTGATGTCAATAGCACGTTCGTAGAAGATGGCAGCTTGGAGGACAATGTTGGTGAATTTGACTGGTCGCCAACAGAGCAAGGAATCATTTTGGGAAGCTTCTTTTGGGGATATGTTTTAACACAGATGCCAGGTGGAATTTTAGCGCATCGGTATGGGGGGAAATGGCCTTTGGGAATTGGATTATTTTTTGCTGGATTAGCGACAGTATTAACCCCATTAGCAGCGAGAACGCACATGTACGCCCTTTGCTTCACCAGGGTTGTTTGTGGTCTCGGAGAAGTAAGTGTTATAAGTCATCAGTTTTGCTTTGCATTTAGATTGCCTAGTTAAAAATGCTTCGCGGAATAAATTGTCAAGAAAGAAGGAGATAACAATACAAAGTATACGATAAGATGGGATCAGTCAGTGAAAATTGTGTTTTTGTTCAAGAAAATATTATGAAATGGCTAAGATAAAGATATTAATGTGGCAATTACATGGTTGTTTGGTTTCATCATGATCACATAATGACATCATTCACGTTATTTAGTAGGAATCAAACGTCTGTGATTGAAGCGATTTATGCATTGATGTTCATAGTTTGTAGAGTTTTATGATAATTCCTTCTCAAAATCACTGCTTGAAGCAGGACACAAAGTGGCATTTTGAAAATAAACAAGACAATTTTCTTGCTGATAATCCCGATAATGACAAAGATGTGCGATGGTGCAGATGGTCTATTAAAAAGCAAAATGATGATTTGATACTTTTCTTAGGGATTTGCTTTCCCGGCTATGCATGGACTTTTAGCTGCGTGGGCGCCCCCAGATGAAAAGTCAAAATTGGCAAGCATTGTGTATGCGGGTAAGTGTGGTTAAAGTACTACAATGGTCATGATTGTTTTTAAAATATGAGTAAATATCTATCTTCAAAAACGATTTATTATAATGTTAAACAGGGGCACAGTTTGGAACTGCGGCGACAATGATAATGAGTGGATATTTGATACATGGAAATGTGTTGGGAGGATGGCCATCAGTATTTTATGTGATTGGATCTCTTACATTACTTTGGGCGGTACTCTGGGCGATTTTTGTATATGATAGGCCCTCGGATCATCCCCGAATTTCGATAGACGAGCTGAATTTCATTGAGAAATCGATTGGAAATCAAGCTTCAAAGGTATTATACCAGGACTCCCATCAATCGCAAAATTAATGAGGCAACAAAGTAATGCTTAATCTAATCACTTTTCTAGGTGAAGGTTCCGACTCCATGGGCTGCTATTTTTACATCAATGCCATTTTATGCAATTTTGGTGGGACACATCGGACATGCATGGGGATTATACACTCTATTACACGAACTTCCTTCTTACTTGAAAAACATGCTACATTTTGATATTCGAGAGGTATTCATATTTTAAAAAATATTATGCTCAAGGGCTCAAGCATAAATAAGCAGCAATTATAACGTACTGAATACTCATCTTACGTTAACAAAATCTATAACAATGAACTTATTATGCAAAATTCGAAAAAAACAGAATAGCTGGTTGTCCGCGCTCCCCTACATAGTTATGTGGATCCTGTCCATTTTCATCACACAGATCGCTGATTTGCTGATATCTCGTCGAATTTTGAGAACTGTCGTGGTTAGGAAGGCTTGTCAGAGCATTGGTGAGTAAAATCTGATAATCATTATCATCCTATCAAATTATTCCATTTTTTATTAGATACATTGTTTGTGTATACTTATAATCTCATTCAAAAAGGGAAATGCATTAAAAACACACGCAGTTGCGTTACTATATTTTATGATTTGTATGTAGCCCATCTTGGATCTGCACTCTTACTCATTGCTGCATCATATAGTGGATGTGACCGGATGGCAACTGTTACTTTACTCACTTTATCTGTCGGTATGAAACTTCAAAACTCTCAGTGCATAATAATGATATAAACACCTACAGTACAACAGCATTTTAAACTTGAGTTACTTACTGGAAGTAGTGATGCAGTTATGAATATCCTTTCCATAAAATCTATAATCTAGAGTTTTTAATGATTTCATTATCCATTTTGATGAATAAAAAGCTTTGTTAATATTTTTCCTCAGGCATCAATGGTGCGATTTATGGAGGATATGTGGTAAGTACTACTACAGGAAGGAACTAAAGCTTATATATTATGCATCAGCAACATGATTTTTTGAGTTTGATTGTTCCAAGTGAATGCCCTATGCGTAACACTAACAAGATTTCCTTTCGTTTTAAATTCTCACTTAGGTTAATCACGTGGATATTGCTCGCAATCATGCAGCTACTCTGAGTGGAATCACTCACACCATTGCCAACATTACTGGATTCTGTGTCCCATACGTTGCATCAATATTTTTGAGCCAAGGGGTAAACGCATTTTAATATTTAAACTCATTCAACAACTCCACTCCACATCTGTACTTTGGAGATATGAGTTATATTTGATTGGGCATACAATTATTCGTCACCTTAATATCGTTCACTCGTCACCTTATTTTAAGAATTCCAGGCTCTTTTCGTAAAAAATAGCAAAGAGGTGACGATTCCTCTGTTTTAGGGTGATGACTACATGGTTCAAAAATTGAAATGGAATCGTTGCAGGACTGAATACCCTTTATGCATAAAAAAACCTAATGACATGTATTTCTCAACTCATATTCTCTTATTTGAGAAGTAGAAGTTGTCAGAGAAGTAGCAAACATGGCCGCAGTAGAGAATGATTCTGAATGAGCGTGTAAAATTGGTTCCAAGAAAAATTTTAAGGCTTTAGAACATGATTTACAATTTGTAAAAATGATTTTAGTAAATTTCAATATAAATGACTTATCACCCTAAAACAGAGGAATCGTCACCTCTTTGCTATTTTTCACAAAAAGAGCCTGCAATTCTTAAAATAAGGTGACGAGTGAACGATATTAAGGTGACGAAAACCTTTTTGCCATTTGATTGCACTTTCATTGATGAACAACAACTGTTCTTTTATTTAACAGAATACCCTGGAAAACTGGCAGTATGTATTCTTTATAGCGGCAGCTGTATACATAATTGATGTAATCTTTTATGTAATCTTCGCCTCTGCATCTGAGCAGCCTTGGAATAGAGGGTACTCTTCACCAGCGTCTTCTCCAGCTAAATAAGCACAAAGTGTGGTTAATATTAACAAAATGTTATGTAGTTAATGAATTTTATTTTAAATAAATGGATAGTAATATAAATGGGATGCTATTATGCATAAAGCGATAGATGCATGCACGCCAGATTTGCTTGCGTTGAAATTCACGGTGGAAATGAAAAACCACATTGTTTTGGTCGAAAAAATAGGCATAAGAGATCCGTCACTTTATTGTAAATATTACTAACATGCGTTTTAAAACGTTGCAATCAATGTCCCCATCGTCGTTTCGATAATTTTTTTGTAAAGTATTGTTGTTTAATTTTACTGTGAAAATTTAATCAGTTTCATGTCTCATGTTTCCCCCAAAATGACCTTTATATTGGTACAAATCAACACAATATGTAATATATGGGAACTTAGATGTAGTAAACATTTCATAAAAAGCAAGTCATTGTATTCTAATTAATTGATTGTTAATATAATTAGATATACTGAAAGCACTTTTTTCTATTAATGTGCATGATTAGTAGTTTAGTTTATTCACTCTACTCACGAGCGTCAATTTGAGTGAGACCAGAGCTAGAGCTGTGTTTAAAACTTTACCCAGTTGTTTGGTAGCTATGAGTTAAAATGCAGAACAATGGATATATACTTTATACATTATAAGAATGCCTACTCATGGCAAGGCTACAGGAATGAAGCAGCAGTTATGCTTGGAACCAAATATTGCATTGAATTCTGCCTAATTCCTGTCTTCCAGCATCCGGAAATTTTCGCTGGCCATGGGCAAAATCTAACGTAACTAATAATTAATACCTAGATATATGTAATAAATTGGTAATCACACAATCGGGAACAAAACGAAATACTTTATATTCTGCCAAAGTGTCTGAATCTAAAAGGAAGGAATTAAGCCTCACTTGGCAGCAACCTTATGAATAGGGGTTATGTGATATTTTAAAACTGTTGAGTACACACACACTACTCCTACTGTAAATAGGTGTAGATACACATGCCCGTCTTTGCTTGTTAAAGTTACTTTTTAAAAATTCCATTTTTGTATGTCTCGGTCTTGCAATGTGCTGTGAAAAATAATGTAATAAAAGAAAATTTTGGAAGTACTTGCTACTTGAAGTTACTCGAATTTAATTTGAATTAACCTGTAAGACATCGGGTTGACTTGAGCTCTGCATCCAAAACAAAAATAGCTCACCCCTCATCTATTTCTTAATGCAAGCAATTTGTGATTCAATTAAAAATGAATTGCTTTGCAATTTATTTAATACTTTTATCATACATCCATGCCTGGAATAGAATGCAGGTTAACCTGGAATCCAAAATAATGAGAGATATCTAATCAGAGTTGTGCTACTATCGGTCATCACCATATGACTGGGCTACAATGCAAGAAAAACTCGGCGGTCCCCCAATGTGGCGAGATTAAACCCCATTGGCCAAAAAAAATCATGGCCGCAAATGATGACTCATGTTGTATTGCAAGAATTTAGTGACTTGAGTCCATCCAGTAGTTAATTATCGGTCAAAAGTCACAAATTCTTTGCAAGCAGTCAATCAAATTTATTATTGTATTTATATTATCATAAAATCGTTGAAATGGAAACCTTCATAGTTTACTTATTTGTTTAACTTTAACCATTGATACGTTGCAACATTTGAAAATTTTCTCACTTTTAATGATTCAAACATAAACGGTGGGCACTTTTATGTTATCAATTCTAATAAGATAATGATGGTAAATTTGAAACTATCAATGCTATAGATTTTAAAGTAAATATTACATTATTATTCGAGCTTATCAATACCAGTGAAGTTAAAACTACTGAATCTAGATTTTTAAGTAATTTACCAAACTTCACACACAATATATGGTTTTTGCTTCACATTGCCCTATTTGGTTGTCCCAGCATGCATGATTGACAACAAATGGGGCAAACTGAAACAAAAACCATAAAATTTGTGTGAGGCGTGGTAAAATTACTTGAAAGTCTAGATTAAGTACCAGTACTAACAATATTGAAGTTGAAGTCATAAGTAGTAATGAGTTGGAGGTTTTTCTTTCCGGAGAATTTTAGGGTATCAATGCTAGAAAAGTAGCTGTGATTACTGCTGAATAAATTTTTGTCATGAAGTACCAGTTGCCTCCGCAGAATTGTATTTTTAGCTTAAAAACGTGAGATTAGGAATGGAACAGAGTTTCAAATGGTCACAGTTCCGCAGGCAATCACAAAGTAATTGAAATTACAATTACAAATTACTGAAGCCCGCAATAATTAAATTACAATTACAATTACTTCCAAACCTGAAGTAATAAATTAAATTACAACTACTTGTAATTAAATTACACATGCGATTTTAATTACATTTCAATTACAAAAGGTAAGATTTTTTTTTGGATTGTACAAAAGACATCAAGCTTATATGTGTGTTTCAAATTATAGGCCATCAGAATTCATTAATAACCACATAATTGACACATCCTTTTACATTTTCTACTTTGTTATAAATACAAATAACTGAAAATTGAGACATTTTATGAGTGTTTTAACGTGTCTACAAAGTATGTTATTACTTTTCAGCCTATTTGAACTGCACTGCTCGAAAAACTTTTGAAACATATGTTATTTCGACTAATTTTGACCTAATATATTAGGAATTTAAGCCAATTGTAATCAAAAATATAGATGTAATTCAAATACTTTTGACAAAAAATAGTTTAATTAATTAAGTAATTAATTACTTTGGGCGTTTTTTACTTTAATTAAATTACAATTTTAATTACGTCAGTTTTTCGTGTAATTTAATTGTAATTTAATTACCTGTAATTAAATTACTGTAATTGTTGCTGAAGTGTGCAAATGGTAATATGGCACGATTATTTCATATTTGGCATTTTTTTGTATTCATTTTGTATTTGCCAAGGTATTAAGCTTTAAGACTAAAAATGCTAATAAAAACCGAAACTGATGTTTAGAAATTTCTTATACGCTGATTTCAAATTTTGAATCAATTTGTGTCCAAATCCACCGTTGAGTTTCACAAAATCACGTTTAATTTACTTAAAGCTTAGTTTAACTTGTGAGTTGAGGGCTAAAACTGAGATGCTGGGCGTATTGTCACTCGTTAATTCTTCATTTGAGAATTAGAGGGAGCCACCAAAATATTTAGGCTTTCATGACTGATTTAATTTCTATTTTAATTTAGGCGACGGTGATTTTAACAACTCATTTTACATAATATTGTAATTCAGATTTTAGAAGAAATTTGCTCTGCTTTTTCTTTTTCTTGCTACAAATTTATGGAGGAAGATAGTGTGTTTTTAATATGAAGAACTACAATGGCCTTAGTAATTTTTGGTAGCCTGAGGGATAAATTTAAAATTTTGTCCTGAAGGGATTTCATTGTAGCCCACATCTGCTGAACACCGGAGCCATTAGAGCCCACGACCGATAGTCGCCCAACTCTGTATCTAATATTATGCATCAGCTTCCAGGCAGCTTCAACGTTCCTGTCAATACTCCACTTTAGGCAACCACATAAAATGCACAGAGGAAACAATGATGGTTTCAAATTCAACCCTTTTGGCATGATTCATCATCATGAAGCATGTTATGCACGAAAAGTATTAGCTCAATGTTCCACTCACTCCATCCAGCTGGTCAAAATGAGGAGCTCTCAGGTGTGAGAAAGGAGAGCCACATGCTGTCTGTAGCAAGCCAGAAAGTAAAAGTGCGTAGGAAGGTACGCTGCACATACTGCATTTATAACAATTTTTATGATGTTGATAATAATAATAAATATTTACAAGCATTTAAACATTCCTTGCAATACAGTTTTCGAACACTGAATTAATCACAATTATGTAGTCATTGTGGAAGTGAATAAAACTAAATTAGCATTAGTTAGTGGCTAGAAAGGCAGGGCTCACAATCTTTCTCCAGTCCAGACATTCATTTCAACCTCTAATTGATTGAAGTTTTGCATCGGTTGATTTTTGTGATACATTACATATTAATTATGAGCAATGAGCAAAGGTTGTTGATGTGCCTATTATCAGAACAGCTCTCCATTTCTAACAATAATCGATACTCGATCAGTTTGAGCAAGGGCTACTTTAATTGCATATCGAGTACTGATTCAACTTTGATGTTAGACAAACTTTTGGCATTGATGGGAGTGAAGCTTTTAAAAATGTGAATGGAAATTGTAAAATGATTGTATGATTGCAAACGTGTATGTGCAGGATTTTGCTGTGCATAATAAGTGGTAGCGTAAGCGTAAATATATTTGATAGCAATTTGCTTACCGAGTTGTTTCTAAAAATGAATAATATTAAAGTATCAGAAATGCCTTACCATCATCTTATCTCAGCTTCCGAGATTGACTTCAACCAAAACGTCCAACTCCAATATAATGAAGTTATTGCCTTGAATGTAGCAAAAAGTTGATGAAAATGGTGAGTGTTTGGTTCCTTTCATGCATGCAATTTTCAATTTTATGTACTTTTATTCCATTGGATACATTTAATTTAAAAATTAATGGTTGCTATTATTTTTAAAGGGTCCATGAGAAATACTGGCAGGATAGCTGCCATCATGTGCTGAGGAGCTCCCATTGAGAGCTGAGTGAGGCAGCGAAGGACAGGGCTGGCTGGAAATACTGCCATTAAATTACTGCAACAATTGCAAGAACTGGAAACTGAGCTGGAGCAAAAATGTCATCCGAAAATACTACTGAAGACTTTGAAGGTTTCGAGAGTGAAGATTCTAGCTCTTCATGGGAAGATGTTGATGAGAATGACATCGTAGATGAGGCAATATGTCATCCATTGCTTATGAATAGCCTGGTAATCGATGTTTTCTTTGCACATAGATCAATTGTCTTAGAGCACTTTAGTCTCAGCATGTTAATGAATAATCTTTTATATTCTTTGTTTTAGATATTAGAGAAAATCTTTGATTTTCTTCCAACAAGAGACTTGCTTCAGTGCCGCCGTGTTTGCAAAGAATGGAACAAGACTGCCCTTTTAAGAAAAGTTTTGGGCTCAAAGTTTAAAGTCACTATTAGTAAAGCAAATTTTGACAGGCTCTTAAAAACTGCTCAAAATTCCAGTCAACCATTTTGTCGGAAATTTGAATTTCGTCTGCTGGAGCTTGAATACGATAAAGTATCCAAATTCATTAGGCTATTTGGGGAGAGACTCAATAGACTTTCGATAAAATTTTGTACAGCATCTTTGCCCGAGTCTGTGATAAAAATTCTAAACTGTCCACGATTGGAAGAGCTTAAAATATACGGTGCGCTTCCTGTAATTAAGGAGGAAAATTTCCACACGTTTGCTTTCTCTAGGCTTAGAGTTGTGTCTTTAAATTCTTCGTTGGATTATGGCCAAGTAGATCCGGCATTCATTAAAATCCTGATAAAACATGCACCTAATATTTCTACAGTAAAAATTGGACAAAGTATCTCCTTGTGGAGGGACTTTTGTCGTGTCATTCCTCCCGTGAATGATTCCCGGATCTGTCAAGTCAGTCTTTCTGGGATCGAAGCGCCCTTAGAAATTGAACATTTTCAAGACTTTTTCAGTAAACGTTTAATTCTACACAAGATAAGTTTCGAAAATTGTCCGATTAGGCAAATCTTTATGGAGCAACTTTTGCAGCTTTCTTCGAGACACGTATCTGTCTTAAAGATAGATGGAACGCAGCAGGAAATTTTGAGCACAGTCTTTAGAGAAATTTCATTGCCAAATTTGAAACAAATAACATTGCCAATTGATGGTATTAGTATTACGGATGGAGGCTATCTTCTCCAGTCATGTTCTACACTTAAGAGGCTAAAAATTGTTGGACTTTTCAAAACGCATTTCGCTTTCGATGATGGTCGACTAATTTCTGTCATTATGAAGGAGAAAAACTTTTCTCATCCAGTCTCGAGGGATAACACACAGCAAGTTGTATTTCAAGAAAAACGACGAGAATTTTTGAAAGTTATTTCTTTAATTCACTTGCAACCTCTGAAATTGGAAATCAATTTACCACTTTCAAATATCAATAGTAGGTGTATTAGAGCTGTCTACGCAAAATATCCTCATTTGGAACAATTATCGCTGATCAACAGTTCTACCAAGGAGTGTTTGGTGAGTTTAACGTTTGTATGCAATGATACACACCACTTTTTTTGAAAGAAACATAAACTGCAGTATAACACAATGAAACATTTTGGTTAAATATTAGGTGGGATTAACTGGTATACCTTATCGATTGTGTAAAAGGATCGCACATTGTAAAAGTCTTGCCATCCTGTATCCAGATCAAGTTAGGGTTCTCGTGTCCACCAAAATTCTCAGAGGTAAATATATTTCATTAATAATTAACAATGCGAAATGTTTAAATTAAATGGTATATGTATACCATATTTTTAATCTATTTTTTAAAATTAAATTAACAGTCCTAAAGCGACTTGAAATCACCATTCTTGGGGACGCTCCAACCGCAGAGTTCACACTTTTATTTATAGCGTATGGGATATGCGAGCTGACTTGCTTGCAAGAATTGTCTCTAACAAATGTTAAGGTACACAATTGCTTTACACTGCTTGTTATAGATTTTATCTAAACGTTTTTAGCTAACAAATTTTCTTTCAATCATTGCAGATATCAGACGTAGCGCTAATGATTCTTGCACAGAAATTGAAGTTATCTCATTGCAAAATAAATGGATCTGAAGACCGATGGATCCAGTTTCAATCAGCTTTCAAAAAACACAGTATTAAAAGCTTTCTACTCCCTCCTCCCATCGATCCTGACATTCCTAGTGGCCCAGCTCAAGGTGTTGGCAGAGACAGCAAAGTATAAATATATTAATGTTGATGAACTCAAAAAAAACATTTTTTTAAAAATTGTGATTATTAAGAAAATACGTTTAAAAAACTATTGCAGGTACTTAAAAAAATATTTAGTCACTTGGATTCTAAAGATGTTTTTGAAGCCCGGAAAGTGTGCAACTATTGGCGCAGTTTTACCTCTGAATACTTGCATCAAAGATGCTCTTCTGACGAAGACTTAATTTCAAATTTGCAGAGGAGGCTACATCATTTCCAAAAAGACAAAAGTTGTCCTCCCAGTCCAAGTAATCGTAGCCCCCATTATCTTGGGGAAACCTTAAGAGACACTCGGAGTTTTTCCAGGATTCTAAATGTTTGGAGCTTAATGAAGAAACAAACAACTCTAGCCGTTGTATCGTTAGAAAGATCTGCTTTACAATTTTTTCAAGACGACCATTTGCAACCAAGTGGAAAGAAAACTATTAGTTGTCAGAAAAGACGCCAACTTGAGTATTGGTACTATCCAGATGGTACTGACAACCTGGTTTACTGTGAGCGTCCGCTTAGATCAGACGCTCGTCTCAATGATGTACTACATAATGTTGATGCTTTGCTTATCATTGGAAGCTGGGGTCGCAAAGATAACGGTCTTTTGGAGTTTCTGAACCCATCATGGTCTGTTTCAACACTTCATTTAATTGGTCTACAGAAGGAAGCTCTAGATCTAATCTTGCCAAAAATCACGATCATGATGAACTTGGAGTCATTGCAAATCAGGCCATTTGTGAATTCTTCGCCGTATTTTGATATTACCAAAACTCATCTACAAATCCTATGCAATTCATCATTCAAGTTGAGGCAACTCACTCTGCAGCTTCATGCACCATCAGAAGTCGTTGTCGAATTTGTTCGCTCACAAAGGTTCACACTGGAAACGCTGGAGCTTCACAACAACGTGAACATTTCTGATCGTTTAACTTTCTCTATGCCCCAGTTGAAAGTTTTACAACTGGACGAACCGCCTGGTTGTCTGCTGTGGACCACTTTAAATGTTCATTCCAGTTTAGAAACAATTAATTTTGGTAGAAATGGGTGTTCCTACAACCAAGTAAAAAATAAGTCGTCTCAAAAAGGGGATTTCTTTGATGCTGACTTTGAGCATTCTGCGACAGAAATTTTGTGTGATGTTAATTGGTTTTTGGAGAATTCTCCCAGCAAACGAATTGGAGTTCAAAAGTCAATTTTGCAGCAGGGCTCAGACTCTGCATTAAAATTCTTCATGCATTTCCCTTACCTAACATCCCTTACACTGCGGAGTGTACATGCTCACTATAAAATACTCCAGGGAATTTTTAAAAAGTTCACTCAGCTCAAAAAGCTCACTTTAATTAATGCCACTGGAGTTACTGATGAAATTCTCACAGGTTTCTCAAAGGAAATTTTGGATGAAATGGATATTATGAACCCATTTCAAGTGAGA
The DNA here is from genome assembly GCA_034700605.1 of Willowsia nigromaculata. NCBI lineage: Eukaryota > Metazoa > Arthropoda > Collembola > Entomobryomorpha > Entomobryidae > Willowsia > Willowsia nigromaculata. Next base: position 50,854 of record JAQIXX010000296.1, on the reverse strand, counting down.
AGGGAGCCCCACAATGCAATTGTTCAGGGGAAAAACGCAGTGTCCATCAGGAACTTGAAGTGTACGAAAAGCTATCCCATTTTCAAATTAAATGCTAAAAAGCTTTCATGATAATCAGGCACTTTTTATGTTTTGAATTGTTTTTGTTCTGAAGGTTTGACACATTTGAGTTTGGATGACCAGTCATTATGCACTGACTTCTCTGTTATTTTTGGAATTTTAAAGCTTCATCAGTTGGAATACTTTAGCTGCAAAAAATGGAAGGTAAGCGCACAACCGATTTTTTTTACTTTTGAATTCGTTTGTTCCAATTCACAACCTACGCTCAGTAGTATGTATAAAATTGTTTCACTATATTTGTTACAGATTACTGATGTTGCCTTAAGGGCTATAGCAGACATTTTGCCTTCCCTGAAAGAGGTTAATACAGATGGGTGCGATACAGTGTCAAAGTATGCCTTAGATTATTTTTATGAAAGACGGGCGCATGACCGTCGTTTTGAAGAGTAAGAGCACTGAAAAATAATTTTATAAATGAAATGTGTGTATTAAACCCGTGAATTGTTCCTGAAATAAAAGTAGGCAAGCAGTAGCGGACTAGTTAGTAGTGATACTTTATATTTTAATTTAATTATAAACCTTAGGTATGCGTATATCTTCTATAAAATATAATATGGTGTGTCATTTGAACTTAGGCAATAATTTGTACAAATAAGTTAAATTGTGTAGTGCATGGTTTTACGCTTATTGTTAGTTCATAAAATCTTAAAATTTGTTTCAAAATCAAGCTATATATTGAAAAATAATGTCACTGGTACTGGCGTCCTTAATATTAAAGTTTGTATAAGAACCTGAACGTGGTTTATTTGGCAGTTACTCTGTGAGATGTATTTTCCTTCTATTTTCTATTTCCGTGAGTTTTGATTGATCGCCAGAATGTACAAAATTGTAAAAACAAAGTAATTGTCATTGCATTTTATGGTGATATTTCTTGCTCCAAACCATCTCTCATTGCTCTGAGCCGACGAAGAATGACAACGAAGCCAATGCAACGATATATTAAATATAAAATTGCCAATAACTGAGATAAAAATCTAAATCCAGTGGCCAACTGAACAATGATGAAAACAGTAGTTGTCACAATAATCATCACACGAACTCCCATCCATATTAAATAAGGGTCTTCATATCTCTGTTGAACATAAAAAACAAAATGCACATCATGAATCATGAACCTTTTAAATCCCTCAATTCGTAATCTTTTATTATTTCAATTTCAAAGAGATGCGAAGGTAAGATCTTACCATTTTCATGGACTTCAAAAGATACAATGACATGAAAATATCAATGATATTGTATAGTAGTGATATTCCCCAGACCGAGAAAAAGAACATCCTTAAATCGGCAACTAATCAAAACCATTTAATACATTTTAGTTAACCTGTACTTCCTATTTGTACACAATGCCAAAATTATTCTCTGATTGACCATACCTTGGCCTGGATTTATGGGAGTTGCATAAGATGCCGTTGGAACAAACATGACATCTTTCAATATCCATTCCAAAACTCCATAAGCAGCGTTATATTCTCCGAATATCCAAAGCACGCTCAATATGAAAAGAATGATGATGTAAAATGTTATCGGAGTCGCAGCGAGGGCCTATAAACAGAAAAATACCAACCGTTGCTTTGTAGTTAGTTTTGAGCTTCCACAAATGTCCTTCTGTATAGTATTCGTACTACGTACTATTATATAAATGTATGCATGTACACGTACCAAATCCAGCATGAAAATTAGCCGGGAACGACGTTCGCTAACTGTCATGCCCATTTTTCCAACGGTTTATTTCAATAAAATAGTCCCCGTCCTTCTCCAACTTTCATACGCAGAACAGAATGTTCACAACTTTATTTGCTGGCTGTACACAAGATCAATTTGAGATTGCCAAAGCTTCACCAGAGTGTTTGTGTTACATACACTTTAGGAAACCACGCCTAATCATCATCGTTCTTCAAAATCTTTGATCACTTGCATTTATGATTGATTAATGATTAAACAAGAACACCAAATTTTGTAGCACTGTCAGGTATTCCACAATCACAAACTTATCCAGGAAGCATTCTTACATTGTAAAACTTATGTGTTTGATTTATTATTAGGAAGAATATCCTTTCAAAATGGAATAACTGTATTAATAATTTATTATTGACTGCACATTTTTAGTTTTGGAATTTTGCAAACTGATCCAGAACTTAAAGACTGTGTAAGATAATATGCATGTATGTATGTATGATGTGCTACATACGAGGTTAAGCTGTAGGGTGTATTATTGTGGTCTGGAATAGGGTTTGAAAATTTGGGAGCTTGAATTTTACATTCTTTTCATACCATATACATACACACTCCTATATTATAATATGTAATCCGACAGGTAATGTTTTTTACCTGTTCTTTATAACCCTAACTCATGCAGAAAGCACGCCTCGCAACTGTCGTTTCATTTTTGTTTGTTCGCGATGAAAAAATACATGTACTTATGTGAGTGGTAAAATGCTAGTGTGTAATCATTTGTGTGGAGGGTTGCATTGTTGCTCGTAAATACGTGAACATAAAATATAAAAAACTGAAAGTGAGTTTAGAAAAGTATGATGCATAATACATATACATTGTAAAGTCGATTGTATTAAAGCTTTCTGTGCAAGGTGCAATGCAAGAGAGGATCTTTGTACATAATCTAACATCTCGACAGGCATCAACTCCGGAAGGGTTGAACAACAGAAACGCAAAACTCTTGCTTACTCTTTGCTCCTTTGTATCAGAAGCACCAGCAGCTATCAGCGATCTGCGTTTTACAGAATTGTTTGTCGATGTTTCACTTATAAATGTTTAACACAGTGTAGGTATACTTGCTCATTGTTATGCACTTATGAATAAATTAAAAGATCGCGATGTTATATACCGTTTTGATATATAATGATTGGCGCATAATATGTAAGATTTCAATTTTACAATCGTCTTACGCGATACCGTATCAAGTACCGAAGCGTCAATCAGACTTCCTACAATTGCTGTGAAAATTGCAATTACAAACAAGTTATCGCAGAAAATGCTAAAAATGGGCATTCTGTATGTATTCTCTACATTGCAATGCATGTTCAGCTCTAATCTCTTTCCTCTTTTCTAAGGTTGCTTCTATGTATAATTATGCTTGTTTATAATCATTCATTGGGAGAAAGTTATATCGATGCTTGGCTATGATATATTGGTGTCGACGTCCTTACAAGTTTGGACACGCATGGTGCATAACATAATGTAGGAAGGAAGGTGAAAGGAAAGGGTTCTTACGCATCACAAAAAAGTTTCAGGAAGTAAAAGAAAGAACCAGAAAAGCAGTTCATAATGTAATGATGACTTTTATTGGTAAATAAAGAACAAACAAAGAAAGGTAAATGCGACAAAATGTGCAAGATTTCACGATTATTTTAGTAGCTATAATGAAGCCCAGGCGTTTTCCCAGGAGTTTATCCATCAAGAATAACTCGATGGAAGAATACATGCAAGACTTCATGCAGAGCTGTATTTTTGATGTGGCTAAAACATTTTGATTGATTTCTTTAAGCTTGAGTATTAAACGCAACAAAATTTCAAAATGATTTATTGAATGTTCTTATAACAATTTGAAGCTAAGCGGTATCACATCAAAGTTTTTTGTCAATACAACTGCAGTTTTACTCTTTTGAAATGAAGGTAGACCAATGATTTTAGTTCCGTTATATTGAACCGTTTTAAATTCGGATAAATTACCTATTACCGCCACATGTGGGGAGGAACCTTTTAAAGGAAATATACTTTCCCCTAATACTCCATTCGTATCACAGCTAGTTGGGTGCAAATGTGCCCATTTTAACAAACTTTGTCCCATTTCTATTGGACAGGAAATATCACAGTATTCCATCGTGTGTTTAACATTTTTTCCACTTTGAAGCACCAAATCGATAAACTCAGTTTCACCTCGTAATAACTCCGCGTATGACGAATCCATCATTAGGCTGCAGTCACTGTAGGTTTGACATACAGGAGGCGTATCTCTTTCTGATAGTGAGACAGATACCTGGATTTTAGCTGGATTCGTTAGTCTCTTGAGAGTATGAGATGTCCCACATTGGGGTAAAAGTTTGGAATGAATAGGTGGTTGCGGTAGGGTTGAGGTGAAAGTCATGTCATTTTCTCCGGGAATAAGGAAAACTTCCATTAGACTCTATATATCGTTTTTACGTTTAGTAAGCATTATTAAAGTGCAATTCTTGAACATAAAGTTATTTGCATTGTTGGTGTAACTGGATCTTACCACAAGTGGCTGCAAGAAATTATCAAGTTTTTCCATATTTTTGGCGCACACAGAAGTAACATTTTCCAATGAGGATGGTAATTCAGCCAGCGATTTTGATATCAAATTTCCAACAAGAAACAGTCTAACTCTAGGAGCCAAAATTTCCTCTTGTTCTTGGGCTGACCCTGCTAAGCCTAACAGATAATCTTGCAACAAATCCAACGCTAAATTACTAATTTCTTCGCTTCCCATATATAATCCAGAAACAAACACCTGGAATGAATATTAAAATGTTAATTCTACAATCTTTTTTAAAGACAGTAGTATATGTACATGCATTTACATTGGATTAGATTCATTTACCATTTCGATACCGTCTTCTCGTGGAAATGGCCATTCGGGTGCACACGGGGTCGCGAATGCGACATCTTCAATGTTAATTCTGGTACCAGACACCTTCCCAATTACCGCTATAGGAATGCCTGACACGACATCCTTAAACGCCAGTTTATTAGACAAATCGTTTAATTCAATTCTACCAGTACCATCCTGGAGAAACAACCTTTTTCGAACCATTGACATATTTTGTAATGGTAATGATGCCACTCCAACATGCGCGAATAATTTTTTCAGTCTTGACAGTTGTATTGAGTTTGGCTTGCTGACAACCCCATAAAAGACTTTAAAATAAATAAGACATTTGAGGTTTATAATCATAATAATAATGTGCATTGCATGAAGCACACAAAACTGTGAAAATGTTAGTTTAATCACCCATAAGTTCTGGAGTTGATGCAATTGGAAACGCTTGTTCACAGTCCCAATTGTAGTTGCACCGGTATGTATTGTTAATGTATGCATGGCCATTCTCTACTTCAGACTCTGTACTTCCATTAACTGAGCTGAGAATAAGACTGCTTAATGATGGACATGCAACTAAATGAGCCCATGAGCCGTTTTGAACGTGGCGTTTTAATGCAGGAAGGTAACTTTGCAACCTTTCTTTCACAAATAAGTTTGCACTGTTTGTATCAGTGTTAAAGCTATATCCTGAATCTTCCTCATCATTGTGTGTACAAGGGTCATGTGTCATAAAGTCTGAGATTTTATAGGGCTTGATGTGTTTTGAGAAAGGAATTTTTCTTTTAATTCGTAATTGCTGGGCTTCCGGCTCGCCAAAGTCAGAACAATTTGAAACGGGCTCCACATCGCTTACTATGCTGCTACCGGTACAATGTTCTCTTCTTTTTGGAACATACGAGGAACCACTGCCAAATATGGTAGAAAACCAGGCGCTACTACTACTGTTATTTGCGTCACTTTCACTCTGCGATTTTTCAGAGAGTTCTTTTAATTTTGAATCGCAAAATTTTGAGATGAGTGACAATGGCATGTCATCCTCTTCATTGCTACTTATTAGCTCCATTTCAAGATCCGTTTACTAGAATATGGTTTTAGCTTTTGCTTAGAAAAGTGATTTTCTCTCTTTTAATTTTGTGACAATGACAATTAATGTCATGCAAGATGAAACAATCTTCTTCAATAAACATCCATGGTTTGTGTGAGAAAAATGAGAGAGAGACTCGGACTCTTGTCACAGTCAAAGTCGGATCAGCAGAGCTAGAGAACAACTTGCCGCTTTTACACTACAAATATACCAGAAAAGAGAAGAGGAATGTGCATGCACATCATATCTATCTTCCTTTAAACTTCAAAGATCCTTACTTTTTTTTATTTTGTTATGGTGTATAGAGCTCACGAGCGTGATTCCTGGAAAAGGTTATGGGTTGTTTCGTGTATGAACCTGCACAATGAGTTTGTCTATTGTAAGAACGAACAAATAGAATAGGATTAGAATTGTGATTCTGAATGATGGTGAATGTTTGCCGGTGTCCGTGTTCTCAGAATTAGTGGGGGACATTCCGGATATTAAAAGATTAATTATCCTGTCAAAGAAAGGCAAAGAAAACAAAAGACCATTCAATTTAAAGAGAATTTTGCATAATGAGGCTAAATAAGGTCGGTGCCAAGAGTAGGGTACCGGCAACTAGCATTTTAATGTTATCAAAAGTCGCCTGCTTATAGTGGTGCAATCAGGTTTTATGGTGTGAATAGTGCACTTGGAAAATTATCGGGTTTATAATCAAATTCGTTGCGTAAAAACACTTTGCGCCAGTAGTAATCGCCTCAGGTATTTCAGGATATCACATCGAATTTTATTTTTTTAATACTGTACTGGTCTCAAAGACATCGATTATAAAAATATACAAAAAAGGCTTCAGTAATGCATTGATAGAGTCAATATCATAGGTTATTTGAGAAACTAAATATCAAATGGCCAATATCATCACAGTTAGGTGTTATATTTTTTGCATTTCTTTGTAGTCCAATTTTTTGTGCATCCTTTTTGAAAGGGATGACAATGTCATTAATAAAGTCATTCTTTGGCAGATCAAACTGAAATCGTAAAGAAAACATATTCAAGTTCATAAGTAGATCCTTAAAATACCTTTTGAATGCGCGAGAAAAAAATAATTTACCTTTTCAAAATACTCATACAGTTTACTGAAAAGTAAAAAGCTCTTTCCGTTTCCTTTAAAAAAGGCAGATCTACTTCCATGAATTATTTGTATACCATTCGCATCGTGTGCTATAGCAGATTTGCAATTAAAACCGTACTGACAATGATCCGTGCGGAAATTGAAAGGACAAGGCAATAGATATACCATGTCTGTTAATAAAAGTTGAATTGAACATATCAATTAATTTAATATTATGTGCTATGTACAACATGTCAAAAACAAAAAACGATTGAACAGGTTTCATTACCAGGTCTCATATGAAAAACAATGTTGATCAAGTCTTGATCCCCGAACGTAATGTTGTCTTTGTAAACTTTGTAAGATTTTAAAATAGCCTGCTCCCAATCGAAACCTGATTGCTCGCGCAATCTGGTCAAGTTCATCAACATGACACCAGTATTTAGACCTGTGGGCAATGATACCAGTAATGCGTCACATCAAGAAAAACGTGCATTGAATTCGTTAGCTTCAAAATTAATTAGCTTAATCAAAGATAATTTTAAAGTATCAAACATAATGAGAACAACACAAAGTGTAAAAATACAGCATATTAGTGTGATTTTGTATGTACCGTATGGTGGATAATAGGGATGTCTTGCAAATCGATTGTACCATCCAATTGCTGCGATTTCTGCCTCTGGCACCAACCCCACTGATTGCTCGGTGCTCATACTTTTAAACTTTGACCAAATTTTTCGAAGATTCCCCACTACGAGTGTGTCAACATCTAGGTACAAAATTTCGTTGACGTGTGGAAGGGCTGACTGCAAAACAACGAAACATGCATTAATTGAATGAGCAAGTCAATGAACTGACTTATTATCTATAAAAAAAACTTACATGCAGGAAAAGTCGCTGGGAAGCGCATGGCTTAAATAAATTTCGCCATTCATCATGGTTTCTGGCTGGAAAAATGACAGGATGAATTTCATAGCGAAACTTTATTCGCTTTGTAGAATTCTTAATAGCCTCGACCTGAAATGAAATTTTGATCAGATATATGGATGATTGCTAGTCATTCTTTTTAGTAAAGCATTTAATGTATGCAATTAAGCATGTGGTCCAAAGTTAACCTTTAAATCCAAAGCATGCAAATGTTCATCATCTGCAAAAAGGAGTGCGTCGATTGAACCTAGTTCATAATGAATACTGGATACAAGTATGGACTTTAGCAATACTACAGTTTGATCCAACGGTCGATCACCGCACGCCACAATTCCAACTGTGACTTTCTCATCATTATCATCTTTCTGGTATCTACATGTAAAGAAAAACATGCCAGGATTAAAAATAACAATGAATGTGCACAGATAATACCAATTCGTTTCCAATTTTCTTGCATAAGGTAGTCTAGGGCCTAGTGTCAAGGACTACATGCATCGCATGAAAAACGGAGTCTTGCTAAACCTTACCCTGACCAATTTCTCTCAGCTTCCTCCAAATTTGTCACTTGACTAAGATAGTTTAAGGTCCAAGGTAGCGTGACAGCCCACAGAAATATAATCAGTATCAAGATTTTGAGAAATCTATGCATTTTCCTCATTTCTTTCGAGCGACAAGTTTTTATTTGCACTAATTTGCACAAAAACTACTTCCTACACTCCTTTGAACTCTTTCCTCCATGAAAAGTAGTAAAGTTGGTAATTCATGAGCAAAATTAGCAATGCATGTAAGGGAAAGCAGCAACAATAAAGGAATGTACATGTTGCTTCTCACTAAATTTCACTACTAGTAGTGCTACTTTAAAACATTTTGTGAGTGTGCGGTACAAAATCAAACAAACTTTAGATTAGCATGCAAATGTTGACTATTTTAAAATAATTAAATCTTTTCAAATATATTGTGTACTGCGTAATAAACAAGTGGCCTTTACAGTCCACTGCTTCCATATTCATTCAGTAATTCAGTATGCAGCCATTTCAATGAAGCAAGATGTCTATGCACACAACAAATGAGAAAAAATACATTTTTGTCCTTTATGCAATTTACCTAGAATTCGTTTTCTCAAATTTTCATCCATGTTATTGTTACGTACTTTTTGAAGAAGTGAACAGGAGAAAATGTATATGCATGCATAATATGTATACTCTCAGGTGTACAAACGAAAGCATAATGTACGAAAATAGTAATGTTTTCCGTTTGATGGTTGCTGGTGAGGTCGCTTATTGTACTAATGCTTATTCTCATACCAATTGTCATGCCATGGCTGAGCGAAGGAAAATGCCCAGGAGCACCTTATGGAAAATGAAGTGGAATTCCAATCGTCTCATGCTCTTTTGTTGGCACCATGAAAATGGTCAGTCAGCAGCAGAAGCAGAGAGAAGAAAAGGGTAACAACAATGCCATGTGTGCGTTACAGATATACCTACCTACCCATTATGCCATGGGTGAGTGAATTTACAGGCTAAATGCTATTTTATAGGGAGACCGAATGTATACATTTGCATTGCATTGTAGGGAAGATGAGGCAATAAGAACTTTTTTAACAATGCTCAATGCATCCACACAGAAGATGAGATAAATTAAATGCTACTTGATTGAATACAATTGATTTGCACAGGTAAGAATTGAAAAACGAAGTAAATCAGCATGAATCATAACCAACCGTAAGTTTTGACACTCGCAATTTGCGTCAGCTTTGTAATAATATTTGTACTTTAAGATAACGTCTTAAACACAAAAGTGCAGCGTACTATTCAGAAAACATGTAACAATAAATTTTATGCGGAACGATTCAAAGAATATTGGAGTCATATTAAATCGCCTCGTTAGAGAATATTCTTGTTAATTAGCTACTAACACAGAACGAGTTATATGAATCATGATTTGCTTCCGTAATTCATTTAACTTAATATGGTTTAATGGGCTAAATTATCATACTTTTACGTAGATCTAAACAGATCGCGAATTCAAACGAATGCTTCGCCATTATGGATTCAATAGAAATTGCATCTATGATGATCTTTTTTATCACCTAAAATTTCACCCTAATGAGAATTTATTATGCAAATTGCTGCCCACTAACATATCATTAGCTAGTGTTAGGAATAATGCTTGAGAGATATTCAAGTCAATTTCCCATTGGTGCATTGTCTCTTTCTCTTTAACTTTTATTTGTAGAGTATCGGGACCATTCTCGCTACCTTGTGCGCATATCGTTTATAGTTCATTCTCGCCATCTCCGCCAAAGCTTCTTAAGACAGGGACATTTTTCATGGACATTATATAGATCAGTCTTTAAAAATTCCTCCCTTCCTGATTTCCTGACGAAGCATATAACACAGGAACACATGTCAAAATAGATATTATGCTGTGACATATCTAGTAACGCAACCTTATTTCTAACGCATAATCAGTGTTTACATAGATGCTTTGTTTTCACAACAAACTGAATTAAAACATATTTTGGCAAGTAAATAAAAACCATCATTTTAGACTGAAAAATGTTAGGGTTCAAATTGTAGTTTTACAATGTTTACATAATTACTAGTAACGGGATACACAGTTAATTGGGATCAAATTGATCACAACATTGTAGCCATGTTAGGATAAATTCATTCCCTTCAAAGTGCTCATACCACTCGTTGGTGTGAATGTATGAGCACGTAAGAAAGAACAGACACCCACACCACTACAATAAATTCTCAGATAATATGGAATGTTGTGGAAAATATTACGTAATCGTGTTGTCAATCATGAAACTAATAAAAATAAGCATGGCTTTGCATTAATATAAAGATAGAAAATAGTCTTGCAATTTGAAATGACGTAATTTCTAGCGGCATTACTCGTACCAATACCTCGTAGAAAAATACCATATTGGAATAGCTCGTTTTTATGTTATAATTTAAATCTTTGCACCGCGACCGTGTACATGGCTTAAAAGTGCACACATCCTTCCTTTTGAAATTACTTTCCATTGACGCAAAAGAACCTGTTAATGTTTTCTTCATCTCTACTTTCAGTCATTCAAAATGAATGAACAGTAGTAACACTGTGTGGATATCTCTATATTGTGCAAATATGAAAATGAGTAGGCGTTTTATCGAGAAACGAGATGCAGTTACAAATATGTCCATGGTGTGGGCTTTAATACCAAAGAGATTGAAATTTAAGACTGATTTAAAAATCCTTTTAACAAGACTGTGTTGTTGTTTGCTATTTATATCTGGCTAAAATATAAATGCTCAAATGCTATCATCATCGCGAAAACGTGACTTCTTGTAGTTGCGTGGTTTGCTCCAAGCAATAAAATAATTTTTGTTTGCACTTTATAAGCAAATATGGGAAATTCTTAAATACCTACGTGCAAACTCAAATGCAAAAATAAAAATGCATCAAAGCCGATTTATCGGAAACCAGTTTTGCCCTCCTGAGATAAATTTCTTGCTCTAGAAAACATTTTAAAATAAACAAATAGCAAACATTACTACTTTCATTTCTCAAGCACAGTACCTACATACATTAAAAATAAAATAACTCGTCTCTACTTTCTACCCTTCCAAAAGTTGCTCATTATACTGGAGATTATTATTGTTACACATTGCCAATAAAGAATCCAAAGAAGCCTACAAACGTTTGTGGTTGGATTTTGTATTAGTGAAACTAAAATATGTATTTCAGTACTTCCAATAATAAAAGGCATTGCATGACTTCATGAAAAACAAATTGCTATAAAATTAAAGTTGGATTTGGCATTTCAACAGAAGCTCAGTGATAGTGCCTCAGCCTCGTTGAATCTACAATGTTCTAGCGCGTCTAGAATCTTGATTCATGAAATTTGTCAAATCATATATGTATGAAAAGTGCAAACGTTTGTACGTGCGAAAAAGCTTTATTATTGTGCTTGTGATGGCCAAACAACTAAAGTTGTAAAAGATATCATTCTTACAATATTAAATATCAAGCTGTATGTTTTTGAGCAAGACTACGTTTTAGTTCACACTGCTAATGCAAGCGACAAGCAAAAGTGCAATATGTAGAGGAATTTTTCTGCATTTGATATTTGTTGGGGTTTTCACTGAAATGGAATATGGAATGCTATATAGTTATCATTATTATCATTTCATCGTCATCCTACTCATGTGGTTCATGATATTGTATCAGCTGCAAAACAGCCTTTTGGCTTCCTCGCTTACATTGTAATGCTTTTGTAGACACATTACTTGACTAAAACTCGACTCCTCATGCTCATAAAAGTATATGTATTATGATTGTGCCTTTTTGCCTGATAGGATTTTATTCCACTTTCCAAGTCCGTTTTAACGCATGGTGCCTATATAATAGCAGCAGCAAGTTTAGTTTGTATGAGTTTAGTTTAGCTAAATAACGAAATATTAGCCTCTATAGTGTATAATTGGTGCTTTATGATACCTTCTCATTTGAATCAATGGTACAGAATATTCAGTCAGCCAGTCATTCCATATAGATAAATACGCAACAAAAAATACTACGTAATCCTACACCACCACAACTTCTACTACGTCATGTTTACCTTATTTTTTAAAGCAACTAATCAGTCACATTTTATTTGCTAAGCCTCTAGAAGGCTGAATCATCGTGAGCATGCAGATTTAGCTCAGACAGAATGTTCGCAATAATAGAAAATCATTCTGTACATTTGAACTAGTCATAGAAGCCAGGCCATAATAACTGCTGCACTCTTTAGTTTCATATTATTGCCATTGCATATATGCAGCTTTCATATAAAGCTCTTGAAAATACTGAAAAAATTGTCTAAATGTAGAGCAGTATTAGTTTTTGGTGAGTAAGGAGATTCCCCGTAGCCCTGTAGTTTCGCATTTGGCTGCTATCCAATAAACAACAATTAAAGTGTATTTTCTTCAATTACATAACTGATACACACATAATATATTTTAGATCCTATCGAATGTATAGCCAATCTATGTGATCACAGTTTAGTCAGCGTATGTAGTATACCCGTAAGTCTGTTTCAAAGTAAAGACGGAGAAAAGAGGGAGAAGTGAAGATTTGCACTAGTTTTGCAAAGATTTTTGCATTTATTAGTTTTAAAAGTTGCATGCGCATGTGCATTACTGCAGATAGATGGGGAGCAGACGAATAAAGAAGACCCACTCATTCATCAGAATTTCATTCATTCTCTTTCCGACGAGTCAAATTATTCGAGTGCCTTGATCCTTAAATACTAAAAGTCATTTTAAAGGCCAATTTTTATTCATTTATAAAGTGAAGTACAAGTTAACTTCCACTGTACTGGTTATACTAAACATAAGTAACAAGAAATTAAAGTAAAAGTGCAACGAATTATATTTTTGTAAATCATTTTATTCTTGAAAACATAACTACTCTTCCCAAAATCCATCAAACTCATTGCTTTATTGAATATAAATACTTGTTTCTTTCATCAAAGCTTAAAGTGAAAAGTGATTTACAAAACTTTAGCTGGTTTTTTCAGCGTTAACATTACTTTCAAGTTACTTGACTGTTACGTTCTACGCAAAAGAGTTTTAAAAGACTGTGTCCGAATGATTTCATCTTCAAGTGGTCCAGTCCCAGCCTATCAAGGATCAATCTCCAGTGAACAGGTAGCAAGAACAGGTTGAAAACATTCACGCATGGCATTATTTTATCAACATTTTCCAAGATCCACACGTTTACTTTTAGCATTTTCGTCGTATACATTTTCAACTTGTAAGATTCCGAAAAGATATGTAAAGGAATATTACATACCATGAATCCATGGAAGATTTTCAGGGTTCAATTACTGATATTCCAAAGTTTGGAATATCATTCATTACTAATTTTTGTCAGTGCTAATCTGTGTAGGTTACTTTGTCAGATATCACTTACTGGTTAGGTAGTTAGCAAATCAATAAGCAAATATTGGATCATAATACATATATGTCTATCTTTCTTTTTTGGAATTGAACCCAACCGGTGTTACAGAATCAAATAGAATCCTAAATAAATCCGTGAATGCATGTTTCAGTACATCGATGCATTAAAATTTTGTTGTAAAGTAAAGGTGTAAAGCTACATAGTTTTATACTTTGAGTCAGTCTTACAGAGGCTCAACAAAGTGTGGAGATCAAGTTGATCATCAAACACATACATGCATGGTAATAATCTGCCATAAACACAAAGACAAGGTATGATGTATTGATCATGAAAATGTTTTACAAGCAGTTTTACAATGACCAATTTACACAGAATAATTCATGCCTAAACAGTTCACTAGCTATTATTCCGTTATCGCACAATGAAATGTAAATGTAAGTGTATTGATGAGTCATACTATAATGCCTGTGATGAGCTAATTTTTTGCAGATTGACATTGGCGAACAAAAGAAAGATCAACAATTACAAAGTAGATGTGTAGAGTAGACTGGCATTTTTTTTGTCTAATGCACACATGAATAGCTCTACCGTTTTGTTGGAGGAAAATAAGCTTATCTTAAGCATCAAAGCTCTGTTTTATGATGATGTGTCTTTATTGAACTTGACATGTTTTGATGTGGTAATGAAAATATATAGGCCTGATACGATACGAGCACTTTGTACGTCGTCCTGTGTTGAAGGAAAATCAGGGTGAAAGTTTTTATAATACTGAGTTTTGGAACAGATAGGATAAGAGCTCAGACTAGACCACACACCACAGTAGTATGTGCAAAATAACAGCTAGAAGTGTTCACAATAAAAATTAGGTTGACTAGACAGTTTTTTGTTCGATTCAGCAAGTCGTGGCTGGTTTCCTTGTGATGTGATACACATTCCGTTGAGAAAACTACTAAGCGTTTTGAATACAGTACTAAATTGGCTTATGTTGTAATTCAGGGTCTCCAGGATTCAACGGACAGAATGCTATCAGAAATTTTCAGTTTTTTTACTGGAACAAATGGGTCACCAAAAAGCGTTTCGTACGCTGATCACATTATTCCAGGACCTCCAATTAGAGGTAATCATTATTCCATTGATTACGTTGGTAGACGTAAGTAAATGAGTGTTATGTTATCACTTATCGAGTTCTTTATTTATTATTTGCAGAAGCGCAGACTTTGTCATATGCAGAATGTGAAGGTTGGGTAGGAAGGAGAGTTGTCATCCCTTTGATCAAGTTCAGATATCCACAGCTTGGAACAATACGCTATATTGGATGTGACTCGAAAGGCATTCTTTGTGCGGGGATTGAATTCGATCAAAATGTTGGAGGAATGTCTGGAAAGGTGAACGGACATCGGATATTTGATTCAAAGCCCAAACATGGGCTCTTGATTCCTGTTGAATATGTGTCTTTCCTAAATAACCACGTGGAAGGTGCGACGCCCGCTGGCTCATCAGAAACCACTTATGGACTTCATCGTACTAGATCAGTGCCTGCGCTCTCTCGTAGTTTAAGTGTCAGAGACTTTGAACCGGAAAGTGTTCCAGGATTGAGAATAGGTGACACAGTTGTCTGGCTTGGTGGAATTAGACCAATGACAGGTGTGGTGAAATGGGTTGGTAGGGATGGTCGATCGAAGAATATTCCTTTGAAGGCTTGGATTGAAATGGTAATTTTTGTTCATAATGAATGAGCTTCGACATTGAATATGTGGGAATTGTAGTATTTACTTTCTTTTGCTGATTTTTCTAGGATGAGCAAATAGATTATGGTTACGACGAATTTGATTTAGGAATGAAATTTGACTGTGCGAAAGGAAGAGGAAAGTTTCTGCCTGTAGATGAACTCATATTGTTGGCAAATTACCTTCCAGTGGAAAGTGGATCAAATTCAAATGGAGCTTGTTCTCCTATCGGTAAGAATTTCATTCTGTTGTCTCTTACTAATCCTATGAATGTATAAATGATTATATATGATTTTTGTGCGTCTTTTGTAGAGACTAATTGCCCTGTTAGTATGGATCTCATAGATTTAGGACATGGTGACAGCAAGAGAAGAAAGGAGGCTTCTGAATTTAATGGTTAGTATCGATAATTTGGTCCATTCTTTCATATTTTCATTCATTATTATAAAGCTTCATTAATAGAATTATTTATTTCTCAAAACAGATGTAGGAGTGAGATACCCTCACGAACCACAAAAGGACCTGGTAGATGGGCCTTTGGTGAAGAGCATAGTGAGCTCACCAACTCCTCGAGAAAGATATATTCCAATAGTACTCGAGTCTGGAGGGTCAATTCAAAATAATCAGATTATGAAATTACCTATCACTAATCCAGTTTTGAGTGAAACACCGGACAATCAAATTATTGTACCTGATTCAAATCCGGCTCCTCCATTCATTATTCCGCCAATAAAGATCAATGACTTTTTTATTGCAGAAGGTAAAAACTTAAATAATGTGTTCATTTTTTTGTCGCCTATGAATTTGAAACCTAATAACGTGAGGTTCCTAATTTCAGGTTTAAGAGGGATTCAGGGAAGGCGCAATTCCTGTTACATCGATGTTGTATTATTTGCCATGTTCGCGTTCTCAGATACATTTGACACCCATTTTCTAGAGCTGGAAGATCCTGCAGAAAGTGCAAACGAAACAGAACTGAAACGTATTTGTAGAAAAATACTTCGAGAAAACATTGTAAATCCACTCCGGCAAAACTTCTTTTGTCCAGCAGAAAGCGTGTGCATTCTTCGAGATCTGTTGAAGCCATTGAGTGATAAAGTTGATGGAGCTTTCATGGGTTAGCTTTTGAATACTTTATTTATAAATGATAAGTCGTTTATTGACTATGTATATGTACTATGTACATATAATTTAGGAGATGTGTAATAGAAGCATGTTGGTGTTTTGCCAAATTATAGATGTGGAGGAGTTTATGCTCATCTTGTTCAATAAAGTTTTCAAGATGGACGAATTTATCGTGTACGACACGGGAGTGAAAGATTATCTCCATCAGATAAATTTGGGTGATCATCTTTTGCCAAATGTCATCACGGTCAAAAGATGTCTAGAGTTGAGTATGGCTGATTATAAGCTAAAAATGGAAAAGTTGCCAGCGCCTGCTCTTATTCTTGAAATACCCCGGAATAGCGAAAGTGTTATCCAGTCATCCACCATCGTTCCAAATTTGACTTTGGATATTTCAGATCTCATGAAAAGTACGTGTGCATTGGATTGTGGTATTTCAGTTTTTGCGACATATATAGAGAATTAACCTGCTTATTTGCTCTAATAATTACAGATAACTACAAAGGACCTTCAAGGTTGAATCTTCTCGCGGTTATATGTATTAGGGACTACCACTATGTAACATTTGTGAAAAGCGGAAGTGGGACGTTGTCGCATTGGGTATTATTCGATTCCAATCCCAGTGAAGAAAAGCCAAAGGTTAGTACTTGCCATCAATATTTTGAAGACCAAAATACAAATAGCAAAACTGCTCATAATGTGAAATGTAATAATTTGGCTTCACTAGGTTGAAATAGTGCCAGAAATGGGAGAGTGTCTAGAATCACTTGAGTATTACTGCAAAACAGATCCCGCCTACTTCACTGCCAACAAACATAAGCTGCCTCCAATGGTCCAAAGATTGTTAGCAGATATGTATGTTTGTATATATTGCCCGGAATAAAAACAGATTCATTCTTGATATCATATAAGTTTATGTGAAGTATATATTACAATACTTTTTGTTACTAGTGTTTTAAAAAAGTGTCCCGAAAAAGTTATTTATTAATAGAAATGTTTACTTAATTGTTATAAACGTACCTTACGACTCTGTATCTGTATAAATACGATGAATATCAAATTGAATAATATTAGATATAACTTAATTAATAGGTAACCAATCATATTTTACCATTTGGGTAGTACATACTTGAGACGTATGTATCAATCGTATTATGAACACATAAGACGTATTACGAGTAACTTTAAACTTGTAACCTGTGATGTTATTTTTAGGTTTACTGATAAATATCTCAGATTTTCGTAAAAAAGACGGCTGGCCTTGATAATCGATAACGCAGATTTTTAGGTACCGGTAATATAATTTAAGTGATGATATATGGTACTATACTAAAATTAGAATATCTCAGTATATTACACCTCAAGACAAAATTAAATACCTAATCCAACAGTTAATTATATAATACAAATAAAAAATTATAATAAAGCAATAAATGAAATACTTGCTTTAGTAAGCGCAATGAAAATTATAGTAGCTATAAACGAAAAGTGAAAGTATATAACATAAGCAATAATCAAAGTTTACAAAAACTCTATATTTTCACAAGTAAAACAATAAAAGATAAACCGTTCAAGTCCAAATTTCTGATTTTCATTCATCTTTCCTTATCATAAGGCAATTAAATGACTAAGCTTTCACTTTGGCCCTCCGCGTAACTTGTGTGTGTTTTTGAATAAACGTAAATGTGACTGTCTGTCATGATTCTTTTAAGAAGAGGATGTAATTTGGCAAATTCCCTGTAGTGACCGGGCTGCTTTTCAAGACTATCCAGCCATCTACCAAAGTCTTCTAGGAGGGTGACCTAGAAATTCATGCACCACATTCGTATATTATATAATATTGATTTGATTACTTTGAAAACAAGTAAAGTGCAAACGCAATACCTCCGGATACTCCCCAATCATAGAGTCAAAAAACAACCAGGGTGATAGTCGGTGCTCGCTAACTTTCACAAATGCAACATAACGGTTTCCTCTGGTGCAAATGATAGAGTGCAGGTTTAGCAGCTCGTCTTTCTGGGACTTTTGTACGAGAAGGGGAGAGTGATCCAAACGAAAATGAATTTGATCTGCAATGCCCTTGCAAGTATCACAAAAGTCTAATGCCATGTCACCGTTCTTTTGATGACAAATTGCACATTGTAATGTGGCTGCCATTTCACAAACACACTGCTTTGGACCTGTACAAATTAACAGCATTTAGTGGAATTTTCATCTCATATAGCCCCAAATAGTTTTCATACCACTACTGCTCACTTTACCTTTGTGGAGGAGTCTGGTAATGTTAAGTTGAAGGCTGGGAATGATAGCTTCATAGTAAACGAGCCTTCCCTTGCACCTTGGCATACAGAGAAACAGAGCTGGTGATGGTGTTTGCTTTAATTTCAGGCCTGAGGTTCCCAAACTGGTCTCCAACATGAACTGCACAGTTTGTGATTTCGATCTATCTTTTGGACGCGCAATAATTTGGTGCATGAAATCTTTGGTCCCGTTAGAAAACTCGATAAAACTTTCAGTGTTCAGTGCACTGTCAAAGAGTAAGTATAAAAATTCCTGGGCATCTAAAACCAATTTAAAGATGGCATTTAAAGCATATAGTTAGTGCATAATACAGGTATGTATATGAATATGTTTGTGAACAAAATAAGAAGCTTTTGTAGTACCCATTAAAGGAGAATGCATTTTCGATGAGAGAGGAAGCATGGCTTCCCTCAAGTGAGTCACATTTTCTGATTTACAGTACGCGTTTAGTCTCAAAGGAGTAACAATTTTCTCGCGAAGAATTTTTCGAACTTCTTTTTTGATTCCACGCTCGATTTGGCCTGGTTTGGAAAATAATATGTCCATGTCAAAAATATTTGAGCATGTAAAGAGAGCGCACAAAGTGGCATCAGCGTAGCTAGAATTTGTAGCTCCTTGTATGCCTTTTCCGTAACCTACAACATTATACATTATCTGCACATTATATTTTGTACATCATTAAATACATCGTATCCCATCAAAGGTAATCAAGAAAGCAATATAATTTGCTAGTATACCGGAAACTGATGCTATGTTGCCGGGATTGAATGGCATCGGAATGTTGTATTGCTCATCTTCTGTAACCTCCTTCTCATCTCTAATGCTCATGTGTCTTGGTAAACTGTTGCTTCTAGATGTTGACCTATTCTTGGCATAT
This sequence comes from Willowsia nigromaculata, assembly GCA_034700605.1. Classification (NCBI taxonomy): domain Eukaryota; kingdom Metazoa; phylum Arthropoda; class Collembola; order Entomobryomorpha; family Entomobryidae; genus Willowsia; species Willowsia nigromaculata. The sequence continues at coordinate 31,090 of JAQIXX010000296.1, read as the reverse complement.
CTTCTATTCATAGTGTTATTATTCGTGCCATTATTTCCTGGATTTGGCAACGCCCCATTTTGATTTGTATCAGCGTTGTTAAGATGAGGCTTCCTCACTGAATTATTATCGTTTATCATTGTCATCCTGTCGGAATCTTTGATTGTGTCGACGTATTGATAACTCCCCCTGCCACTGTCATTATCATGGCTTGAAGAGTCTGAAGAAATACAATTGGCTTCATGGAGGTGCTGCTGAAGTGACGGTGGCAGTGGAGATAGGGAATGGTATTCAGGGGAAATGGAAGTAGATTTATGGTTTTTTGGATGTTGCTCCAAAACTCGATTGACAACAGCAAGCTGTTGTTTTACAAGTTCACTTGAAGACAACGGGGCAAAGTTGAACTCGAGGGGATTTGGCTTTGGAGGTTGTGTACTACGATAGAATGGATGTTGTTGCATGGAAGATGGGGGCCGAGAGTAAGTTTGGTTTAGCGACGAGTCGACATGATCATCACCAGTGTGTATGTCCGGTTGACTTTGGCTTTGACATTTCGACAAGTTGTTGCATAAGTTATTGTTGTGCGCATTGACAGTTACCGTATTAGCAGTAATTGGTTTTGTGTAAATTGGATGGTTTGTGCTCACCACAGGTTCAAGTCGCTTTGTCATTTTCATTTTGTCATTATCCCACGTAAAAATTTCTGCAACGTGGGGTCGAGATGAGGTGGGTTTTAGCTTTAAGCTAGCAGCTCGAGTTTGTGCATCATGTGCCAACTGCTTTTGAATCACTTTTCGGGCACTACTCCGCAAAGAATTTGTATAGTTGACGAGTTCAAATGGTTCCAAATCGTCGTCAGACCCTGCAAGGTCGAGATTATTGCAGCTTTTAAATTTTAGAGGTTCCGGATCTTGGTAAATATTACTGGAAGTGTCTTGAACTGGTGGTGGTGGAGGAGCTGGGAAATATTCTGTAGATGGTCTAACTAAACGCTTGGGTGACTTTTTACGATAAGTAGGTATAGGTGGTGAAGAATTTTCTGAAAAACATGAAAAAAATTACGATTCATATTTGACAGGTAAGTTGTAATGTATGAAATTGTAATAGAACTAGGTAAACTTATTTTTACCATTTTCTGTAAGCTGAGGTTTTGTATCGTACCGTTGCGGGGGATCCTTAGATGGCGGAGGTGATGTTGGCAATGGGGGTGGAGACGGAGAAGCTGCTCTGTCTAGTCTCGATTCAAATCTTTTTGCTGGAGTGACAGGTGAACCATTGTACTGTTCAAAAGTCACTCGATTGCCACTGCTGTGCCTTTGCTTTAGTGAGTCTGGGTTTTTGTTCACAGTAGCGTAATTTGTGCTTGATGATACCGTTGTCGGTGGAGAATGCACTATTTCAATAACTTCCCTTTCGTTTTCTTCAGGAACCATAGGCGGAAGGAACGAATCATCCGGGGTGCTTGGGATGCTACCGCTGCTGCTGGTATCTGATATCAAGGTTGAGTCGCCTTGACCAAGCCTTCTCGGAATTCTCAATGGCGCACCATTTTCCTGCAAATCTTGCAGTAATACTCTTGTTGTCTTTTCCTTCTTTAAATTTGATCCGTCCTAGACATATACATTTCACAGAATTAACATGACATTGTAATGAATTGACGGATAAAAATGAAACTATTGTGGTTGACCTTGTATTTTTATTGTCATTAGTCATTATTGCACACAAGACACGAGTCGAGTCTGCATTCTATACAAGAAAGTTTTATAAAAGCATGTTGCCTGCATACATACCATCTTGATCACCACGACAGGCCTTCCTCTTTGATTGGTCTCATGACTGAGAATTGTTGCCCATCTTTTCTCAGGCTTATAGTAAACTTCTTGACCAGGTTCCCATGATGGCTCCTCTAAAGGTCACGATATAAATTATATAATTGGCAAGTAGTACTGTTTGCACTCAATTTAATACAAGTTTTTTGATGAAACGCATATATAAAAATCGTGTCTATTCATTACACTTGCACTACTCTGCGACTGCGGCAACAAGTGTATGCCAGGAGAGTCAAACAATGCCATGCAAGTGCGCAGAAATCAAAAGTAAAGTAGAAATATTAAATGTTTTTCTTATACCCCATTGAAGTACGCCGTTTCGAATGTCGTAGTCTTTCTCAACCAAGGATGTTCCCAGATGTTGCCGTAAGTGTGCTTTGTAGGGTACTACCTCATCCTCACTGTATGATTTTTTATGGCCATCCTAGAACGATGACGTGATCATCAACAACAATCATATAAGCTTTTAATTTCAATAATTACTCTAGTTAATGAAAACACCAACACGCAACTGTGTCAGTCTACTAGGTTATCTGAGGATCTATGTGTATAATTTTAGCTCTATGATTAAAATTACCAGCAGAATTTCTGGTTCGCTGCTCTTGGCCAACCGCCTGCCCTTAAACACGGCACTTTTAATAATTCCTTCTGTCCCCTTTTCAAGCAGCAATACTTTGTCTCCTCTGCGAAGTTCCCCAAATGAGGCTTTTTGTGTGAATTCATGAAAATCATGTAAAATAAAATATTAATAGATTTTAAAACATTAAACTAGACTTTCTACCTGCCTGATGTATATGTGATCACGTATAGTAGTAAATACGAAGGAGAAATTATCACATATATCTTTCTGCCCATGTCATATATATTACAATAACTCTTCTCATTGTTGAAAGGCATATCATCACTGAATAAATTAGCAGCTATTATTATTAAAGTAAAAACTAAGCGATAAGATTCCGCATAACATGACAAAAATCATAAGTTTGAAATTCTCTTTCTCTGCGCACGTTCTGCGAAGCATACAAATTAAGCGTTCGTAACAGATCAAACTATAAGGAGCTGCCTTGTGAATGTGAAACGGCTACAGTTAGACATTATTACACGGCAATGTCGTCAGTCGTCGTGCTATCTGTCAGGTTTCTTTTAGATTTGTGCAGATTCTGTATACTTTAGATTTTAATGACTAGCAGAATGAAAAACTGTAGTTGATAAATAATACTCTGTACGTGTTAGTCTAGTGAGAAGATATGGGAATGAGAGCGTGAAAACCTGTTAGCTTTTCTCATCTTACCCAAAAACAGCTTGTCGCTCTTGAAGGGTTCACACATTTCCAAAGGAATACAACTGATAAAATGCATTGGGGAGTAGAATCCAAGTTGAGCGAATGGAATGCCCAAGCAGCGAAAATCTGAAATGATATCAAAATTTGAAAATAGATACGTACCTAACATGATATCTGTCTCAAAAAGGCATTGATTATACCATTGTACTCTCATTAATTAATAATTAGAGGCTTTGCATGAAAATATCTCATTGTTTCACATAGGTATATAGTTAGTAGGTTTCTAGAATGAATTTCCTTACCATCCCTTCCTTCTGCTGAAAAAAGGAAGGACAATACTTTTCGCTGGTAGAACTCCACGTTCTTTAAAGGACGATTTGAGGTGAGCCAATCCATTGTGCAAATAATTCAATGGAATCAGCTTTCAAGTTTTCTTTGAAAATACAAAAAGTTATCGTAATTTCATATAAGGACAGCGCCCAAAGGAAATGATACAATTATCTTTATGAATTGAGTACTGATTAACAATAAGTAATTTGTGTGATCAACACCTTTACACAGGAAGTTTGCACAATCACTATACTTAACAATGACAGATTATTCACTGTAGTGCGTGTTTTCGACAAAAGTTTGGGGGAATTAAAGCATTTAACATCAATGCTGATGACACGCAAAATAATTTTTTTCTTCAACGTGAACAAATTATTTAACAAGACTGCTCCATGTTTAATGACAAAATGCACAAATTACTCCAACCTAATTTTGAGTCAGTAGTTTTCTCGAGACGATTCAATACAGACAATGACGATTTTTTACTGTTCGTTTCTCCATTAACGTTCCATTGTTTTGCGGCGCAACACAAACAAGCCACAACTAAAGGCATGCTTTTCTCTTGTTCAACTATGAATAATACCGGATTCCATGAATAGCTCCATCGCGTTCTTCTCATGCCTTGCCAGCAGCGTCGTAATAGTTTTTACGTCACGTTCACGAGAGGAAACTAATTTGCTTGGGTTGTTGGTAGCCCAGATTTTAGGTATGCATTTAAATTGTAATATTAGTTCACTTTACATACTGATTAAACACTTTATTTGTCAGAGTAGAACACAAATTACTCAATATGCATACATCAAATATCCGTGGTGGCAAAGGTAAGTAAAAAATAATCATCACCTGCCTACCAAATTTTACAGGAGAGTGTAACAACTTTTAACCGACTAATGTGCTTTTAATGTTGCCCCACGTAAGAAAACAGAGTTTTTTGTGTATCCAGCTTGTATTTGCAGAAAAAGATAACTCTTAAGTTTGCATGAAAAGGTAAACGTGTAATAAACGGTTGTTCGCTGAACTGACACTCTTCGTCTTATGAAGCGCCTTTGGCTTTTAACGTTTCTTGTTTTAAAAAATTGTGCACTCATTTCGATAGTGTAAATAACCAACCAAATCCACTCTCTAAAAGTTTAAAACCATTCCAACCCTGCTTTATTATGACTATGACGTGGTTTGGAATATAAAGCTATTTGTAAAGCGACATGGTAAATAAGAGCGGAAAAATGTTCCGTGATAGCACCTCTGTCTCTCACTAACTATGAGCTCAGGGGATTCGCTGTTATCTATCAGCTCAAGTAAGGTAAATTGTTGCTGAGGATGATATTATGGATGATAAAACTAAAGCATAGAATTATCCAGGTACGAGTAAAAGAGGATGTGAAGGAGCAATGGGAAGAATACAAAAAATGAATAGTGTTTTCCAACGTATAGCGTTTACTGTAAAGCGCAGACGCTATTCCAAACTAACTATAATAATTTTCCCATCTTGGCAATGTAAATAAATCGCTGAGCACTTTTTAGCCGCGTGCATGCATGGGTATTTATCAAAATCAAAATTCGAGAACAATAATATCATTACCTTTTTTAGTTTCCTACGCTCATTACCAATACTGACTTACTGACTCATATTCAATGCGACATCCTTTCGTTTCAACGTCATCATCATGATCAGCTAGTGAATACCACCTTTATCCTTGTCGCCAGTATTTTGTTATTATTCCTAAAGTTTTATATATGCTGTTTTGAATATGAATTGTCATCAGCATAATAAAAACGTTGGAATGTGATGAATACACGCTTAATAAAAATAAGTTCATGGATCATTGCAGTGAATAATGAACACTGGGAATGCAGAACCACTATAATACAGGAGGATGTACAACGATGAGCGATGATGAGAATAAATCACAGCGGCTTGAATTTTTTTACGTTACATGCACAATAAAATATAGAGTGCCTTGCCTGTGTGTAAAAGAAAGGGGCCAATTGCTGCATGGCATGAAACATTTTTATATATTTTCCAAAATATAATCAGATATTACAATTACAACCCAGGGAAAATACAGCAATAGCACGAGCACAGCATGATAACTAAGACTTTTAGTACGTATCATAAAATGTCTTTTCTAATTAATCACGCAATTACATATAATTATACCTATGCTACTTCATAACTATATATTTTTAATTGTAGCACATTGACAATAAAAGTGTCTGATGCTAATAATGTTTTCTGTTTAATGTTTTAGACAGATGAAAGTATGTATAATTACAATTTAATTACATGTCAAATATGATGAGATGTTTACGATATCCATTCGACCAAAAAATTAAAAGATATATAATTTCTCGTTAATATGTTGGTAGTCTAGAATGTTTGCAAAATAAAAGTGGAAAATTCAAATCGTTTAAAACCAGACAGTACTTTGATTACTGTACATAAGACTTAATTAAAGCGTTACGACAAACCACTAAATTTCCATAACATGAATTTTTAAGATAGCCACAAGAATGGTAGCTGCTGCTAGCATGTGTGATATTTTTATCCACATTTGTATATAAAGTATTGTATTAGTACGTGCCATGTAAAGTAACAGGAAGTCATGAATGCAAACAATAGATAAAAAACGCAAATGGACATTTTTAGACCGATGAACTCTTTTCCCTCGGTTGATAAATGCAGATATGGCTATCTTGCAAGATGTGGGTTAGCAAGGGATACTGAAGAGCGTCCTGATATCTTCCTGGAAATTTTTCTAAACGGTCCAACCACATGCTCAGGTTCTGCTCGATGCATACCTGAAAGTTAAATAGTATAAACATGAGCATTGCGTGTGCTGTTTAATTCATAATGAATCCACCCATTAATACGCAAAGATAAGCGTATATATAATATTTGTCTTGGGCAACACAACTGAACATTTACTCAGCCAGTTGTGTGTACAATGATTGCTAATCTGGAAAGCTTCACAAAAAGGATGTCTGCTTACTTTTGGATTTTCTAATTCTGCCCCATCAAAGAAAACCCACGGTGACAATTGTTCCTGTCCGCATTTAACAAATGAGAAGTAATGGCCACCTTTAACGCAAATGATAGCTGACAAATCAAGAATAAATACTGGTTGATTTAAAAGGACGAGCTGGGCATCGTGCGTGAGCTGGAAATGAATAACATCAGCAGTGGTTTTGCAGTTGTCGCAATAGACAATGGACATTGCCCCAACATTAGATGTACATGTTTTGCATTCATATTTTGCGACTGCTCCGCAGATACACAGCCGAGGTCCTGCACGCAATATCATAAAGCAAAGTCAATGAAATTTATTTATTACACAATTGTTTATTATGGGGTATCATGAAAAAGAACTGAAAATAACCTCCATCCAAAATATGGCTAACGGCTAAGCTCAGGTTTGGAATGACTGCCTTGTACTGCATTAACTTGTCATTAGACCTTGGCATCTCTAGTATTAAAGCTGGCGTTGGAACTGCCTTTAGCTTTAATCTATCCATCATTTGGAGACTAGTCTCGAACAAATGTTGGACTGTTGTACTTTTAGATAAATCTTTCGTGTCCACAACCAATTGGTGCAGAAAGTCTGACATGTCATTTGAATAGCTTATGAACTTTTGCAGCTTGAGGGCACGATCAAATAGTATGAACATCATTACCTCTGCATCTAAAAAGTTGGAAGTAGGCTTTAACGCTTGTTGTTACACGATGCTAAAGATAATTTACAATAGTTTGGTCATAATACCTGTACTTAGGGTTTGCCATTCATCGCTTAAGGGCTTGACAGCATCTCGCAGTTTCTTTACAGCAACCCACGGGCAAAAGCCTTCCCTTCGAAGAGGATCCACTATCTCTTTCCTGAGAATTCGTCTCACTTTACCCGTCAACGAATCTTCATTGCGTGTATTTGCAAACAGCATAGTAATGTCGAACGCATTTGTGGTGTAAAACATGGAGAAGAGAATGGTCTCCAAACAGCACGACTTATCTCGACATTGGATTCCTCTGCGAAAACCTTTTTGCGAACCCAAAGTCCAATCAAAACTAAAAAAAACTATATATACTTATATATAATCAAAGAGTAAGGGCTCACCACACGCCACAGTCACTTCCTCTTCTTGGAATGGAGGTGGTAAATCGTGTTGCTCCATTTCCTGTTCATCCGCACTTGTTACAATAACTTCTGGTGGTGGGTCTTCTTCTGTGACCCCATTGAACCTGACTGACGGAGTAATTGGCGATGCTGGTTCAGCCACTTCTTTAGCTTTATTTATCTCACTCTGATTGACATAAGTTGGCTCAAACATATCAGGTGTGATTAATTCCTCAACCGTTACAATGTATGCGTCCCCCTCCCGTGTAAGTCGAAGAGGTTCGTCTGGCACTTCTCGATCCTTTAAAAGCATCATGAAAATATCCAAGGCATCATCATGGGCATAGCAAAAAACTTTAATGTTTGACATTGCACTTACAAATTTGACCATAGCTGTGTACTTATCAGTACCATCCTTAAAAAGGCGAAGTACTGTTCCAGGGATTGGACCTTTCCCAGAGTACCAGAGAACTCTGTCGTTTACCTTCAGTCCCTTTGGAATGGAGTCTAAATTAAAATTCTTGTGTAGACTTTTTCATATTTTATGCTGAATTCATGAAGATGTACAATGATTATTTACCAATTTCTTTCCTTTGTTTCAAAGCCGATTTTAGCTTGGCTCCATATCCTTGTGCAGGGGTTTCTGAAACGTTTTCTGGAGGTGGTTGTTCTGGAACGGGTGGAGGTTGCTCACTCAATGGTGATTTTTCAGGAGAAGTAGGAGAAGGTGAATGACCCATGGAATCATTGGTGCTCCATTTTTTGTAAAGTGTATCCTTTCATGAAATTGTAAATTATAGAATATAATATAGGCTACTTAAATTCAGAGACAGAGTATATTCGCAAATCCTTTAAAAGCCTACCTTTGAGGCTTTCGGAATTAAAGGCTCATTCTCTGATTTCTTTGGGGATTTCTTGTAAAAGAAGGAAGGAGTGGTAAACATTCTGTGCTTTGGTATATTTGCCTCTGATTGTTTCGGTAAAAGTGCTGAGTTTGGAGATTTCGATGAAGGGCTTGTGGGAGCTTCATCTAAACTTGGCGAGGAGTCGACATCATCATTTTTTCCATGACGCATATTCCAAGGTTTTATATCCACAACTAGACTGGCGGGTCGTTTATTTCTGAAAGATTCACGAGGCTGGACCGCTTCATTATTGTCTATGTACATGGTTATCGGCCGGGGTTTACTAATTCGATTTGTAGGGGTTGTTGGACTTGTTGGCGTTGGAGGGTCAGTATCTATTGATGCTCGCTTTTTGGTTCGTGTTAAGGAGAATGTCCGCTTGAAGCTACTTCGAAAAGATCCAGATTTTGGTTGTTTTTTCTCTACTTCATCGTTGTCGATTGTCTAAAATATATTTTATCCATGAAAATGTCACATACTATAACGGTTGCTTTATTTGAGTGAGGATTTTCAATCACCATGTTATATTTCTTATGGGTTAAAAAAATACCTTTGCTGACACATCTACAGAGGGATCAATATTTTCCATATTTTCATTGGTTTTAGGTACTTCTTCTTCAGAGCTTTGCTGTTGACGTTCAAGATTTGAGGTAGGAGTTGAAGGTGTTTGGGGTGGCTGAGATGGTTTACGCTTTCCAGAAAAGCTAAATGTGAATGACCTATTTCTACTAGGTTTTCGCTTTGGTGGGTCCGTGGCTGGAATTGGTGGAGGAGTACTCACTGGTGGAGTTTGTTCCTAAAAATATTGTATTTCATAAAATTGTAAGCTTTCATTTATTAAAACAAGTTCACTTTTCAATGTTACATTGTTCCAAATATATTACTTTTACATCAAGCAATTCCAATACAATTTCATCCTGATTTCCTTCATTTTCATTCATGGACTGTGGCTGTACCCCAATTTGAGGCTTCACCAGGGAACGATTAATACCGATAACTGTTTCACCTGGCTCCTGAATACTTCCTTTTCTATCCATTAAATCTGTACTTGAATTCGACTGAATAGAATTTTTTCGATCTTTTTTTACCTCAGTCTTCTGCATAGAGTTTTTAGTCAACAATGGTAAAGTATAATTTCATGAATGAAGAAAAATGCATTATATTCAAACAAGCATTTTCTCTACCTCAAGTCTTCCTTGGCTTTCCTGGGCACTTGGCGTTGCTGGTAGAGTACTTGATGTAGGTGGAACTTCTTCTGAATTGGACTTTATATTCTTAATTCTGGCCAAAAACGAGCCAAATGACGTTGGTCGATTCCTCACTTTGCTTTCCTTGAAACGTTCCAAGGAACGAGGCTTATCTGACTGAAAGGTTCCGTTTTCCTGTGTATTTAAATCACATAAAAATTTTTTTAAACATTTCTATTTAAGGTTTTAAAATACATTTTTGCATACATCTTCATTTTCTCCTGGACTGGTCGTATGGTCATCAGGTTCAGCGATAACTTCTTCCTTATTTTCATGTACCAAATACTCATGTACAATTTCTTTTTCCAATGTGGTAATTTTTATTTCTTCTTTTGTCGGTTCTCCTACAATTTCTGGAGTAGATAATGATGGAGATGGTGGTGCATGCATTTGAACAGCAACGTTTTGTGTTTCACTTCTTCCCTCATCCTCATCAGTATGATCACTTGATTCACTTTCACTGGACTCTTCGTTCTCAGGGCAAACTGAGACTTCACGACTCTCCCACGCATCCTTCTTTTCTGGAGTGTTTTGTCCTTCATTTGATTTTGATAAGCTGTCTGACTGAATATCTAAATATTCTGGGCGATCAATTCTCCTTTCGTTATAATTGTGAATATCAGTTTGCTGCTTCTGTTGAGATGGTGGTGGCGTTGGAATAGTGTCTGGCGGTATCATTTCATCAATTGGAGTGGTGCATTCAGTTGGACTCATTCTATCATCAATCACAAGTTTCTGCAGTTGGTTTTTACTTTTGGACTTGAAAAGTGCTCCCCAGCTACTGGATAAAGCGCTTTTCTTTTTTGGGGAAGATGTTGGCGACTTAAATAGCTCTGTTGTTGGACCCTTCTCCTTTGGTACAGTCTCCTTTTTCTGTTTATTTGCTTTTTTAAACTTTAAACTTGCAAATAAATTAGAATTTCTTGTTGTTGGAGTCGTCGGGGTGTGCTTCAGTTCTGGTAAGCTTGCAAATTCCGCTTTTTGTTCAGTTAATGCTGTCGGAGACTTGGGTCGTTTCTGTCTCTTGTTTTGGGTAAACCCAAAGAATCCTTTTCTCTTGGGACTTGGGATTCTAGGTGATATTTCATTGTCTACTGCTGGAGTTTCCGGAACTTTCTCTTTAGTAATGATTTCTGTTGGCGCCTTTCCAATCGATGTTTGGACGGTACTTCCTTCATCCACATAATAGCTTTCCTCGTCCGTACCATCCGACATGGACTGATCTGAATCTGATTCACTGTCTTCTTCACTCTCAGAGTCATCTTCTGATTGGGAGGATGTTGGCTCAGAGTGAAAGGATACATCAGAAGATACTGGACCAGGGGAAGCGGGCTGAATCAGTTCTTCAGGTTTAGTTTGAGGTAAGATGGTATTTGTGGGCGTTGGAAGTATTTCCGGTTGTTGTGGCTGAACAGCTATCGGCGTGTTTGGTTCGGAATCAAGTTCCCCGATGAAATCAGCAAGTGACATGGATCGGCTTATGCATGGCTCATCTGGTGATACTGGTTTTCCAGCTTCCGGCTTCATAGGCTCCTAAATAAATGAATTTAACGGAAAATAACGATTTGTTTTCAAGCCAAAATTTTTAATTTGTGAGCTTTGCAGTTGAGAAAAATTACATAGACCAAATCCACCACAGTATCTCCTTCTATTTTCCCTATCCACTGCACAATCGCCCATTTCTTTTCCTTGGGAAGATAAACTCGATCACCAGGTTTCGAGTTTTTTGCAGCAATGGCTATAAAACACAGAGCAAAAAGTTCTATCTAGTTGTATCTTTATATAATTTTGTTCCAAATGAACTCGTGGAGTAGAATGGTTTACCCTTTGCCGAATATCTCACGCTGTCCCTCATCCCCATTCCGAGTAATGAATCCTTCTTAGGAGGAAGCCCTAAGAAGCTTCGCAGAAACTTTTTGTAAGGAGTAACCTCATGCTCCGGTATCAGAGCACGGTGACCTGGTTTGCAGTAGAATAAGCCTTTACCATCATGAATTCCAAATGGCACCACTTTCTTTCGGTCCTTTTACAAAAATGAAAACATAATTCATGCAATTTACAATTTTTCTTTGTCAATCATTCATGTATTCAGTAAGGAAGGAAACTAACCAGTTGAATACCAACGATTGGCACACTTTCTAGAACACCCTGCCACTTAAAGATACCTGGCTCAGCAATGCCGTCTCTAACCCAGAATACTTTGTCATCTTTGAAAATCCCTTCATCTGGGGGTGCTGATTATAAAAATTATTAAGATGGTATAATATGTAATTAATTATCATTCTTACAATTTCTAGAGAAGGCATTTCATTTGCAAAATTAGGCTAGAAAAGCATAATATTTATGGCATTTTGCAGAACAAAAGTCAATATTACTTTCAATGAGAAACTCAGAGAACAACTCGGATGGGATCTCTTCAATAAAGTCAGTAACAGAAGTATAACCAAGTTGCTTGAAAGGCACCTTCAAAATCCTAATATCTGTAAACAGGAAAATAACAACAGTGTATACCGCAGTTTCCGGCGAGGAAACAGTATATCTCTTATTCTTCGTTTATACCTTCTCGTCCTTCCGGGCTGAACAGAAATTTGAGTACTCGCCTTCTCCAAAAATCTATGTCTCGAATGTTTTTCAAACTTGTCTGTGATGAAAACAGTGGTAAAGCCCGCCTTCTTGAAATATCATGGTCGCTCCGTGAGAGTTCTCGAGGTCGAGAATATGGTCTCTGACTATCATCGAATTTATCCCTTTCCTCGGGACTTGCTACACAATCGAGCAGTCCCATTTTTGACGCGAAGCAATTTGCAAGTTTCTCAGAAATGTGTTGTTTGAAAAAAAATGCCTACAGAAAGTAATTTTGCAGTGGAAATGTTTGTGATTTCCAGAGAACGAATATGACAGAATACAATTTGTGTTTGGGGGAAAGTGATAGGCAATCTGGAAATTGTGTCATCAATTTGGAACAGCGTAGTAGATAACACCCAGCAGCAGATATTATCTCTAAAAGATATAGAAAAGGTGTAGTCATAACTGAATAATAAATTATAAAGATATCGATAGTAAGATTCGAGCAAACAGCCTGGTTATATCATGATCATGATGACAAATCGGGTGACTCATATTTCTCCCAAACGAGCATTTGTTGTAAAACCGTGATAGTAGATGTTGATAATATAATTCATACTGTTTGTACTACATTATTACATATGCGTAATCCTAATAAATTTTACCAGCAACACGGTTTTACGCCGTATTAATCAGGGCGTTTATTGTCAAATATCGTTCAAGGATTTTGCAAAAGTGATAAGCAGGAGGCTTATAAATTATTGTACAATTTTCCATGCCTTAGTTTATTTATGAATAATAATGGTCTCAATCACCGACTACAAATCACAGTGTATAAACGTGTATAACATTGCTACATTACATATAGAGTGTAAATATATCGTGTTTTCTGATTTGAACAATTAGGTTACTTGTCAAAAAACGGTACTTCAAATTGGGGGCATCCTACCCGCATACGAATACCTGTGTGTGAAACAATTAATTAATGGAATTGTCGATACAGTACACTGTTGTACGACTGGTCAGGCGCCTCTTTATGGATAATCTCGATATTTGCAAATCTGTCAACAAAATATATCTGGAATGGCAGCCGAAGAACCAGGTAGACGAATCCTAATGTAATCCAGAGGGAATGCAGATACAATGTAAAACCGGCAATAGCAGTCATTAAAATGGAAAAAATGAAAATTATTAGTGTAGACACCATCCACCACTGAATGTAACGGAGAAAACGCTAAACGGTTAAATGAAATGAAAGACAATAAAGAATTCAAACTTTTTTAGTAGTGTAATTATGAATTCATTTTGAAAACATGGTAGTGCATATTAACCTGATTAACTGCTCGCATTAGTAATATTTCAGAGAAAGCCGTCCCGGTCAATACCACTATACCGATAGCTGAATACACAATGGCTTTTTCTTCCAGATCTGTCAATATTCAATAAGGTTTTTGAAATAATATACGATAAGCACATAGTCTGTATGAATGGCACAAATTTACAGGAGTACCTTTGTCTTCAATCCCAAGCCCTGTAACTACATGGGCAATTATAACACACACTTCCACCATTTGAGAGACCTAAATGTACAAATTGACAAATAGAATTTGAAAAAGACTTTTTAATTCAAAGGAAATAAATGAAATTGCTTACTGCTCCAAAGACGGCCAAAATTTGTATACTCTTTTCGTATTTTGTGAAGTGATAAACTTTCTCCTCTGTGCTTTTACTGGCATTCTCCGGATTTTCAGTAGTCATTTTTGTCAATGGTTTTCGGTTTCAATAATAATGCAATTTGACAATTTTATGTAAGCTTTATAAATCTTTATTAGTACTAACGCTCTGCAAAGCATCACTCAGACAAACATATAATATTAAGCTGGATATATATAACCGTATCTTGCTGAATAAATTAATTATTTGCACCTACAAAGGAAAAAGGAAGTTGCGGTTAACAATATGTTTGATTTATAATAAGGCTACGTAACGAGCTATACTCCGTAATAAAATGGAACATCAAGACTTGCTACACTAACTACTTGTTGTTATTACAAGGCTATATTATGGTTCTCTATTCTTGGAATCAAGTTTGTAATTTCAGAGCGATACGAAGTGACCATGATTAGATACGCAGTAGCAGTTTGCTCGGCGAATTACTGCATCTTTTCCGTAATCGATTCCCTCTTAACCTACCCTGTCCATTGTCAGTAAGAATATTTTGAAGAGATAGTCCAAGTTCCTCGGTTTCAGGAGATGTAACAATGGGAGTTTCCAAACTTTTTCTAGATGCGTATGATTTTCTTTGAAGATTTGAAACGGATGGCTTCAAACGTCTCACCAAGCCGTCTGTGGTGTCTCTTGCATCCAGAATCTCTGTTCCTGTGCTGGATTCTCTAAAAACTTCTTTCGGGGTTACTGGATTTTTTGAATCACGAGAAGGGGTAACAAGATTTGATCTTGCATTTACATTTGTAACGTTTTTCTTGCTGGCTTTTCCTTTTTGCGCAATCACTTCATTATACGTCTTTTGATAAGCCAATACAAATTTTGAAAGGGATTCGAAAAAGAATATTTCAGTAGTTTCAGAGTTCATTAGTCCAAACCGTTCTTTACAAGAATTGAAAGTTTGCTGAGCCTCGTCAAGCTTTTCATTGAGCTGTTGTAATCTCCTCTCTGTACTAACTATAAACTTTGTTGCATGTTGGAGGTCACAGCTTGCAGCCTGGAGGAAAATATTATTCTCGATTTAAATAATGATTTTATAATATATATAATAATAATATAAATCGTTAATTACTCGATGATCATTTTGAATTTGTTCAACTTGAGACTTGTACATCAGCAAACTTCGTTTCCACTCTTCGCACTGAGCTTTCATCTCCTGAATTGATGTTTTGGTGACATCTGGAATATCCTTAAATGTTTCATAAAAGTCAATCGAATCAGCTAAATCCGGTCTACCCAAAATATATTCAATGACAAACTGGAGGAAAGTGAGCGATCCATCCTCAGCCTTTTTGGTTGCCAGTCTCGTAAGACCCTGAAAACCAATTAACAATGGCAATATTTTGTTTGTAACAGAGTGTATAAAACTTGTAAACTGAATAAAGTTTTAAAGTTTCAAAGACCTGAATGTCAAATCCATATATTGTGGAATGATCGTCTGGATTCAAAGTCTGAAGTAATCTCATGATTACGTTGATTATTGAAACAAATTTTTCAGACATTTTGATAGCGTTACAAGTTTCAATAAACGATTCAGCCCATTTATCAAGCTTGGAAGAACCGTCTGTAAAATCTAGGGAAAACTGAATGCATATTAGTTTCCCGTGAAGGTTGTTAACTTTGAGTAGCTCAGATACAAAACTTTCAGCTACAGACTTTATGTCTGTACTTTGCAGTTTCTTATTTCTTCTCATTTTGGAAATCTAGAAAACAAAGGATTCCATTTTCTGGCTGCTAGAACTGGTTCAGCATTTCATGGTAGATAGGTATGTTGGAATTAAGGTTCATACCTCTTCTTCTTTTGGAAGGAATTGTGCTAGTGTAGCGAACCACTCTGCTTCAACCTCACTGTTTTCAGTGTTAAGTGTCAAAATAGACCTGATGATGCTGTCAATTACTTGAGGCGCACTCTCATTAGGGATACGATAGGTTTTAAGAAACATCTCTGAGTAATAATGAAACACAATTTAATTAGTTTTCCATGTAAAGATAGCCAACGCAATGTTATTTAAATTCAATCAAGTTTATATTGAAATTCAAACCAATAAGTCGCAAAAATTTCTTCTCTTCCGGAGAAAACTCTTGTGTTTTTTCTCGTCCAAAGAGACGCTTTACTAAAAAAAGATTTAGAGCTGTTACTATTTTGGATTTTCTTACGAATTTTTATAAAATGCTAGCATGTTATTCTAAATAAATTAAGCTTACATGCTGCACTTCCTGTCTTCAACGGAAACTTTTCTTTGAGCTTTCTTACGTCTCCATCCTCTATCCGAATATCTTTCATTTCGTTAAAAATGCAGTTACCTGCCTGTCTCTGTGTAAAAATGGGCAAAGGAAGAAGTCCTCTGATGGTAGTATTTGTTGCAGTTGGCGGAGGTGGTGGCGGCGGAAAAGGGGGAGGCGCAGGAGGAAGTGATGCATTTGGAAACAAGCTTATTATTAGACCTTCCTCAGGTATGATGTCACAAGGCTGACTATTACGAACATCCTGTGGCATGGAGTCATCTTCTGCAGGACTGCTGGCATGCTGCTTCTTAAAGCTTGATGTACGATTGGTCTTAGCTTCCTGTGCTGCTGGTTCGTTAATAGTCTGTCTGGCATTATTCGGAAGATATACCTCAGACAGCTCTTTAAATCCATGAGACGTAATTCCTGTAGTCTTCTCGTTCTTGTCATTTTGTTTGAATGATTGAATAGGAACGTTGATTGGAGTTATTAAAACATCACTGCACAGTGCCGATGGAATTGGTAATGTACTTTCGTGAGTGGACCTTGCTACGCTGCTATATTCTTGCATCATTTGAAGAGAGGAAAATGAGCTTGACGTTGAGCACGCATCATCCTCATTCTCATGGTTCTCAGAGAAAGATGGAATATTTTTGCAAAGAGTTGATGATGGACAGTAAGAAATATTTCTTGCAAAAGTGTCAGACCCACACTCTGATAATGTACTCGTGGAACCCAAGTCCAGTTCTTGAATAGCTTCAATTAGGTTTGGAAGAGACCTTGCAGAAGAAATGTTTGTCTCGATTAATTTCCTTTTCTGGATAGGGGAATCCTCTCTGAATTTGTATGCATTCACTGTTGATTTTTTTCGAATTTGTTGAGGGCTCGGTGTTTTCTCTAATTTCCGCATCTCATTTTTCATCTTTTCGTTTTGTCTTTCCAACGCTCGCTTCTGAATTTTGGTTTTCTCACTCCCTCTTTTGTTCTGTCTTTGGTAACGACTCTGTTGCGTTTTCCTCTGTGGGTTTTCAGTGGATATCGACACATTTTCTTTTCCGGTACTCGCATTTTTTGCTACAGGAGTTTTTAGAGAATCATCCAAGGCCACTTCTTCAAACTTTAGTGGGGTTATGAACTCCCAGCATGAGTCATCATCCGACGAGCTTTCATCACAGAATTTCTCGTGCTCATTTTGTGCTAGGGAGTCGGCCAACAAAGCTTGATGCTCATGGAATGGAAGCGTTCTTCTATCTCTTGGAAGTGTGTCTTCAGCGTTTTGGTTTAATAGTTTAAGAGTTTCAAGGGTCAAGGTATCATTTGTATTTTGTGGAGAACGGTTCACTGTACTTTGAACCGTTTTGGATGGTAATGGCTTGATTTGGAAAAGTCTGTCTAGAGTTTTGAAAATGATGGTTCGTAATTTATTGTTGTTTCCCGAAGCTGCCCTCGTTTCTTCTGCGTAAATGGAAAAAAAGTTTAATTCATGTTGCTTAAATATTCTCTATAGATTCTATACTAATACCAAATTCTTATATTTTTAATAAATTGTACCATTATTTCTAGAAGTTTGCCTGGTTTGGGAAGGTTTAGGCGTTCGTCTGTTATCAACGGTTGAAAATTGTGGGATCGTTTGTTTCACCATTTCAGTTGAGTAGTTTAGTGATTCCGAAAATCTATCGGGATTTAATGTGCTCCTCGAAAACTGTTTTGCAGTTTTGAGATACTGTGAACTGTCTTCTATAGTTTTTGCTGCCCTCCGTTTCGTGTCAAGGGTTCTGTTTTCAGTCCGTTTTAGTGTTTCATAGACCTGTGTAATGGTCTCTTCAAGGTTATTAGCTGAAACACCAGGAGCCATTCTTGCATTTTAGAAACCTCACAAAATTATGTTTCAAAAATTGAACCCTTCACTGTTTTTAAGGTTTGAATATTATTATTTCATGGACATGACTTTGAAGGATGCATTTTTATCCATCAGTTACAATTTACGACTAACTACTTCTTGGCTACTTCAGTTGACGTTATGAACACGTCTCACATTCCATTTCCTCATAGGTACACATCTCGCAAAATCCGTTGGCTCGTGTTCGTTCACAATATTTGCGTTAGATAAACATGGAAAAGTTGAAGACTAGGATAGTTTTTATTTCCGCATTTATTTACCACTGCTTGAATCCCCATATCTTTTACCGTTATAGAAAATGGCACAAATAAATTTGTCCAGCCGTGTTGACAAACTCATACAAGAATAAACTTTTTTATTTAATCAGACTAAACGTTCATAATTATGGCATTTGCAAGAACATATGCACACATGCAAGCTCTTTGAGAACAAAGACGGACTTTTCAGTATGTCAGTAATGCGTTCGTTTTGTTTAGAGTAAATATTTGTTTCCTTTCATTCAGTTTACTAATGGCAAAACTGCAAGCAGTCCGGCAACCGTATAGGTTGCCGGACTAAATGCGTACATTGAATTGTTTTCGATTTGTACAAATACCACTCACAGTCAGGAAACGTAGTACCTGAGATAATTAGCAATCATAAGTAGTTCTCAAAATAGAAGCATGATTCATTTGCTTGTACTGATAATGGATTGTATCTTCACCGAAAACAAATTATCAGAAATAATGAAACATTGTTGTTGAGAAAATACGTATTTGAAACTTTTTCTGTAAAAAGAAGTAATAAAATATAAAAGAGTTGAACATTTGTAAACATCAAAAGTGCATTCCTACTAACCGAATAATCTCCTGAAAAGTGCTCATCTCTATTTAATTCTAAAAAGTTATTCATATTATCATATAAACAAACACTAGTAGTGAGCTTGTGATAAGAATTCGCTTCACTCATAATGATTCAGACTGCGGCAGACACTTTCCTTTTTTCTTCATCAGGTCATCGGCACACATACATATGTACATGCCAGCAAGCAAAGTGAAACCCACTAATTATAATAATAATTATTAATAATAATAATATTGAGGAAAATTACTGGGAATAATGAAAAAGCCATCACGTTGCAGTTGCAACTTGTCATTTTCTAGAGTATATTATGACACCCACACTGCACACTTTCAACATGGCCAATAATAGTAATGTAGCGTATAAAACGCAATAGCAATTTCTTTGTCATCAAACAATCTTTAAGGGTGTTGATAAAATCAGTAAAACCGCCCGCCCGTCCCTTTCTTGATTAGCTTGTAGTGGAGAGGTTGCATTACTGATTCATGTCTTTCTCAGCCAGAGCAATTCGCAATATCCACAAGGCATTTTGAAAATCAACCAAACGATAAGATACCTATATAATTACACAGAAATTCATGTACAAACCGGCATGCCATAATATTCTCAATATAAGGCTGCACTGTTCTGCTTCTTCGGCTATGAATGATAATATGTAGTAATAAAAAAGAATAGACCAGTGTAGCGGTAAAAATCCTCACAAATGCAGCCACTAAAAGTCAAGCTAAAGTTATTATTATGGAGTTTTTTTTTGCAATTTTGCGATTATTTGCAATCATGGAACTGCATCGCATTAACACGAAATGAATCGAAGCCCTCAAATATCATGTTGTAGTATATTTGGATGCCTTACTTCATTCTATCATTTTAAAAGGAGCAAAACCCTACAGACTATACATGCCATCCTCTGTAAACAAGTGAAATTCTGCTATTTTCAACATAATATATTGCAAAAATACCAATACCTTATACGCACTGGTTTTTTATTTCAAAACGTTGACTCAGGGAAGGGAAGTGTACACATTCCCTTCGTTTATACTCGCGTGTAAGACATGAGAATCATGATTTCAATCAATGAAATCCTCAAGCTATTTCTTCAGGGCATAATTTTTTCTAGTTTATGAAACATTGATTTCCGCTAATGATACGGAGCATTGCTATATTGAAAAGTGTATTTTTGGCAGAAGCTGAAATGAAATAAACAAAGAAATACAGTTATTGCAGTACTATCATAATCATTACCAATCTTTCTCTGTTTTAAGATTACTGAAAAAATACCTGACCTGTGCTTACACAAAGTAGAACATGAACATAATGGGTAAGGTACTTAAGACATGGGTACATTTTAACAAATGAATGAAATATCAAAATATGCGTGTAGGTACTGGTTCATGGGCATAAAAAGACGTAGATATTTATGCATTTGCATATTATGCATAGGGAAGTCAAACCTTATTTACTGACTTTTATCGCCCAAGAAAAAAGTTGGTATATATAATACGCAGTTGTATATTCGTATCGTTGACCTGCAGTGACGATGTCCCATAATTAATTTTGAGACGTTACTTAAATAAAAATGAGTGACATGAGAACTTTTTCGGCACTTTACAAAACTGCGTGAGAGCAATTTTCCTGTTGTGGATTCTCAGCATAAACATTTAGAACACTCCCTTTGCTTGTCCCACCCTATTTCGTGTTGGTTTTACACTCTAGATATAGTCATCCTTTAATGTTCATCATCATAATTATTCGAAAAGTTGCGAAAGAAAAGAGGTATGTAATACTCAGTGAGTAATAATAATATTCTCAGATAAGACATTCTCCTCTAATAATTTCACGACTTGGCTTGACTTGTTGACCAAAATAAAACGCAAAGTTTTCGTGCGTCTTTGGCTTAGATATTGTGTTTGAGCTGAAGCTTTTATTATTCATGACACTCATGACAGAGAATCATGCAGAATCTGGATAGTGATCATGTTGATGACCAGACCGTGGGTTGATATGGATGTGGACTTGTGACTTGTGTTGTGGAGGATAAGGAATTTGCTTATTAGGGAACATTTATCAGAATGTTTTAACACAGCCTCATCAGCATTAATTCATAACGGAGGAAGGTTGATGACTCAACATGCACACATTCATGCTACGAAACTCATCGTTATTACTCATTTTCTTTACACGCATTGGTTCCCAGTTTAATCTGCGTTTCAATTTAACTTTGTTGTTTGTTATTGTGATACAAAGTAGCTTTGAGCTGGTTCTTTCCTAGTTGTTGGCCGTACAACAACGATATCAAATGATGAACTTAAGACCTCGTATTTTACTACTACGACGTATTATGCATGAAAAAGGCGCTACTACTACTACAGGCATCCGCAGGAAAAATTCCTTTCATTCCGAGCAAACCTAACCGACGTCGTCCTCCAAGCATGAAGAAGGGACAATATCCTTTCATGAAGCTTAATATCACCACCAAAATTGCAGCCAAAACCTTTGAGAGTGAAAATCCATAGCTAACATGGTACACTTAAATAAGTGCAATTATATGATGATATATGCTATTCACTTTAGACTATTCATTTTGCCTTTATATGTATAATGTACATGTTTTGTATAGGTTGTCTATGACTCTAATCTACACATTTTACACGTTATTTTGTGGTCTCGAATTTGCTAGACTGAATTATTATCGCAGCTTCTTCATACTTATTATGATGAAAAGACTTCTATGAATTTCGGAAAATATTCCCTTTTTGCACACGGCACTTGAGATTTGCGCTGGGCACTACACCAATGCTATTTTGTGCACAGGAAAACAGGCCATCGTTTGGTACACGAAACGACTAGGAAGGGAAAGATGGATATTAGTGCCGTGCGCAAAAGTGTAAGCCGGCATATTATTGTACTATACTATATGAGTATTGAGCGTTGAGAGAATATAATTTAAGTACTTATATCACGGTATATGGAGCTGATATAGAAGTTGGTGCCGTGCTCATCTCTTTGCACACGGTACGCGTTTTTGCACACGACCCTTCTCATGAATTAAGTATATTATAGTACACTATTTCTCACGTAGATCAGAATCAAACATCTCATCACGGCAGTTGTTAGTTCCGTCAGAAGAAGAAAAATATTCAGTCAGTCTGTGAAAAGACGTACTACGGTTTGTTTGTAAGCAAAACAGTCTCTGTAAACTTCAAAGTTGACCTAACAAAGTTCACTTATTCTCTTAAACTTGCTTTTC
The DNA here is from genome assembly GCA_034700605.1 of Willowsia nigromaculata. Lineage (NCBI taxonomy): Eukaryota > Metazoa > Arthropoda > Collembola > Entomobryomorpha > Entomobryidae > Willowsia > Willowsia nigromaculata. The sequence continues at coordinate 8,909 of JAQIXX010000296.1, read as the reverse complement.
GTGCAAAGCTTAAATCCGCTAAAATGCCTGGTAAGTGTAACAACTTAAACTAAAGTTTAATGATTAAAATTTTTACTTTGTGAAGTTTCTGAAATGTCATAAGGCGGAAATACTCTGTCTCAGCGTGCCCCAGTCGTATAATTTTCAAATTTAACAACAACCTTTGTGTTTTTTTTTTTACTTTCAGAAACCAACAATTGCGTCTGCTCCGGCACCTGCTCTTGCTGTACCTGCAAGGATAACTGCAAATGTGGTGATAGCTGCAGCTGCTGTGAATGCAAATCTGGAAACAAGTCTGGAAATGCTTGCAGTTGTGGAGATTCGTGCAGCTGTAAGGCTTCAAGCTGCGGATGTGGAGATGGATGCTCTTGTACTTCCGGTCAATGTGGGGCTAGCTGCGGATGCGGCGATGGATGCAAATGTAGCAGTTAGATCTTCCAAAAATCCACTGAAGTATAGCCAATGAAGAGCACTCATCGTCTTCATGAATGAATTTACTTCAATATATCAAAAAATCGCAGTTTAAGATATAACTAGAACATCAAAATCGACTACATACATTCTTTTAGTGATACTACTTTACTTTTTTAATTTGCATATTGTCGTTTGCAAGTTCATTTTTTACAAGTTGAGTTAGTCGTAAGTCACCTAATTTTCTAAAATTCGATTCAACTCCTATTTGTCATTTAATCATTTTTTTTGAAAGTCATAAAATGTACTATTATAAAAGTAACATTGTCTTTATTTTCGAAACTTAATTTGTCATTCGAGTGCTTTATAATAATTAAATTAAAATAATGTTTAATTAATACTTTGCTGATTTCATGTTTCAATAATTATGGCCTTTTGTTACATGCACGTTAAAACGCTACCTGAAAATCGATTATAGTATGTTTAAAAAAAATTATGCATCGCATAAATATCGTTGCTCATGAGCATCCAAAGTCAAAGTCATATGCCACATCTCTGCTTTTGCCATTTCAATCATATGAATCATGATAATCATCAACCACAAACTCGTATGCATAATATGGCAGTATTCAATTCAGCATTTTGAGAATGAGAGGACAACAACATGGAACTTATTTTTTCTTGTGTAGGCTTTATTTTTTATGATAAAACCTATTTTGAATATTTTCATGAAACATTATTATATCCTCTGCGCCTTCTTCAGTTCGAATGTTATATATAGATCCTTCATTTGAGGACGTGACATAAGTTTGTTTTCTTTAGGGACATTCATGATGTTGAGTTCCCTTATGTAAATATTCTTAAACATTAAATGGGTATATATAGCGAATTAAATAGCATCTATATTTTTTTTTTACTTTACAATAATCTTCCCCATTGCACGGCACGATCGTCATATTGTTCGACAGATAGAAGTACATTATACAATTTTAAGGTATGCATAATAGTCGTTAGTTAATACACCATATTGAAACGCGGGATCTAATAGACATTTTAGACATTTTCACCTATCAATAATTTCTTATATTTTAAAATATTTTATAACTGATTTTGCGGAACAACGTATCTTAAGTAAGGTTAACAGTAATAGATTATGCGGAATTATATATACTATTGTTTAAATTATAGTTTTATTAGCTTTAATGAACGCGAATCCACACGCTACTACGACTTTCCAGCAGAATTGAAATTACGCGACACTAGGTTACGTTGTGTGTACTTTTTCACGATATAAATAAATATATATACCTACTTAATCGTTGTATCAAAATACGACTACGTTGCGATATCATATCGAGAACATAAAACCAAAGGTAGTTCCTACTTATTCTTGTGAAGTAATAATGTATGTTCGTTTGTAAAATTCATTATTCCTTAAAAATGGATGAATATATAGCATTAAAAATAATACACAATATAAAAGACTGAAAACAACAATAATTATTTGGGAGTATACCTCTGTCTTAAAATAACACAGTATTTTGAAAAAAAGATACAAGACAAAAAAGGATATACAAAATAACATGAATTAAAATTGAAAAACAAGATGCACAAGTTTACAATTTGTAGTTAGAAACTACTACATTGAAATTTTTACCACGTGAGAGAGATGATAAAAAAACAATAAATAATATGGTCCTGGTAGCCTTAGTAAATAGTGAGAGAAAATGTCAACTCATGATAATATTGGGCACATTAGTGGATGAAGAAAAGTAATAAAACAAGTTTAAGTTCGATGATTATATTCAATAGACTTAATTTGTTAAGCTAAAATGTTTTTTTTATAAATAAATCATTATTGCTAACTTTTTTTTAGGGAGAGAGGAATTTTCGTAATATTATTGGCACTTGAAATCCAAATATTATGAGCTTTAGAACCTCTACGGGTTTATAGGGATCACTGACTGAAGAAGTTGGAAATAAATCCCAAGGTTATTTGTAAGTAGGTAGTACAATATGTATATAGTTTTGTAATCACAATCGAACAAGTTAGCAGGAGATGAACTTCACAACATCCTTTGAATGAATATAGGGGTAAGTATAAGTACATATTGTTTTTATGATGACAATCGATAACTATAGGGTTTACAAAGACTGACAGGGGATTAGGGGATATAAGCAATATAAATACATAGTATCACACACGTGAAAAGTCTATTTTGCATGTATTTCGGTTCGTTTTGTTTTAGACTGACTGGAAAACGTGTAAAGTGATGAAAGTTTAATTTCATCGACAAATACGAACTACATGAGACTGATGCGTACTGAGTCTGAAATTTTGTAGACATTGTTGAGAAACGCAATGAATGGAGAACAACAGAATGTATGTTTTTGCAGTATTTGGTTTGAATGTTTCCATAATATATAATAATAAATGTAAATCTGAACAAATATAGCTAGTACGAAGAAAAAGGTAAAATTCACACAGCTATAATAATATTACTTAGTAGTAACGAAAAAAGTTCTAGTTCCATTCCTTAATCAGTCCAAATAAGTGAAATCTGCGAAATCAACAGTTAGGGTAGCACAACAGCATTGTTCGAAGCCTGTAAGGAAAACATAAAAGAAAACCAAACGGGAACTCTCAAAAACAAGAAAACAAAAAATAAAAATAAATCAACACAATAATGGTAAATTATAATCGTTAACATTCTGAAAGAATGTATTGGGTGAGATTGTTAGCTATACTAGTAGCACTCTGCATTAGTTAATTGGTGGTGTGGACCAAAAGTAGACCCAAAGGGTAGCATTTCTAAAAACGGATCACAGCATTTTGAAACTCGGATCAAGATTTTTTTTATCATGATGAAATGCATTAGCTTGATGTTGATCCTAATTATAATCAATCCAATGTTATCTGTTATTAGAGATACCAGCCCATCACACCAAAGCCAAAAGATGCGTAATTGCAAACGTTATGCAACAAACGAACAATAATTAAATGTTTTGCATACATTACAGCGCACTACCTACTACCGTCAATGAAGCAATTTTTAATATACTAGTGCGAGTGTAGAACAGCTTAAAGCGCCTATTATCGTCACAGATTTTGTTCCAACTGGAACCCATGATATAGTTATGAGTGCTCTATATTTCCCAACGGGTTAATTCTTATTCGCATAATTTTGTGACGCTTATTGCTTTAGCTTCAATTTTGCTCAGCCCTACCAATAAATGCATATTAGACTACATGCTCTTTCACTCTTAATTGTTGCATACATATTGGTCTTTCTTGAGAGAAATTTAATGGGGATAATTTTGACCATTAGGTGAAAATTCAAAAAATCGTTTCCGAGTGGGCTCAGGCGTAAAGAATAGGCGAGTGCAAAAATACCTCCGTACAGGCGGTTGCGGACAGTCGGGAGATGGACTGCTGTTGGCCAATGATATGGAAGTAGGGCTAGGACTACTAAGGTTGTTTCCGCTGCTTGAGCTACTACTATTTGTTGGAGTTTGCAGACTTCGCCTGGTAAAATTTGAAAACAAATGTATGCAAGGATAAGGAACTGAATAACTTATCACATTCTAAATAGTATTTCATTGTATATTTGCATTTGCATACCTTGGTGGTGGTTCTGGGGGAGCGTTAGGACTCGGTGTTCCAGGGGTGGATGGTGTCCTTAAACTCGATGTGGAATCCGAGTGGAGAACATGAAAGTCCCGTCGAGGAGAAGGCAGTGAAAAGTCTTCGTAACGACTACGGCTTGACCCGGGACTAGGACTCGATGTAGGATTGGTTGTGCTCCTGTATAAACGAGCAGGATGCCTACCATTTGGATGCGGATAGTTTAGGGAACTAGTCGGGTAGAAGATTCGACGAGGACCAGTGACAACGTCCAACCAAGTCTGTAGATTTATTGCACTCTGTGCACTATTCTTAATGAACGGGTGCTCCAATAGCTGTTTGTACTTTGGGCGTTCGTGGAAGTCTTTCTTCAGACAAACCTCAACAAAGTTCACAAATGCCTCAGAAAACTTATCTGCGGGGAGCTTTGGAGGAGCGTCATTCAAAATTTTCGTCATCATTTCAAAATCCGTTTGGCAATTGCCATACGGAAATTTGCCCGTCGCTAATTCAACCATCGTTATTCCTACACTCCAAACATCCGCCCGAATGTCGTATGTTGGTGAATGCATATTGGGAGGCTCTATCCTCTCAGGCTGATGTGGACAGAACACAAAAAAGAAAAATAATAAGTTGACACGATAATTCAAAGATTATGTGATTAACTTTAAAATAAACACATTTCTTACCGCCATATACGCTGTACACCCTGCTGCACGAGTCTTTGCTTTGGAATCAACTAGCCTTCCCGAAATTCCAAAATCACAGAGCTTTACATTACCTAGCTCGTCTAATAGAATATTTGAAGGTTTCACATCCCTATGAATGACATCATGTTTTTCCTTAAGATAGTGAAGAGCTCTTACAGTGGCCATTGCCACCTTTCCGACTATTTTCTCTGGAATGGGACCATTCAGTTTTTTCAACAATTTGTCCATGCAAGTTGTCATCATTTCCATACAGATCCAGACATCTGAGTCTGTGATGAAATATCCTAGACACTTGACAATGTACGGACAATCATGAGACCGAAGCACCACCTCCAAATCCATAATGATTCTCTTGTTTTCGTCGTGGTTGCCGGAACGCCTCATTTGCTATTAACACAAAAGTCAAATGAAATATTATACCATTTCCATTGTACCACTATAAACTAGGCATAAATGTTCTACAATTACACAATCAAGTTTATGTACCTTCACAGCCAGAATTTGATTTGATGGTTTGTGCAGCATTTGCACTACTTGCCCGCACGTTCCACTACCCAGCTCTCCCAAGTGTTCCATATCTTCAATTTTTGTTTTGTAAACCTTATTTTTACAAACAAAAGTTTTTTAGTACCTCATTGTCAACAAATAAGATATCATAATTTGTAGAATGACATCAAGTCTCTTTTACCTTCCCATTAACCTGGATATGTCCATTTCTGTTATCAATTTCCCGAAATTTTCTTTCAGTCTCTTCTTGTTCACGGGAGTACCGTGGCTCCAGATTCGCTAAATTTAACCCCAGATTTTTTCGATTGGGCCTATCACCACCAGCATTCCCCAAGCTTACTACAAATCGCAAAAACAAAGAAACATTTTAAATGATTATGAAAGATGCATAAAAAATCAATAATAAAGTTGACTATCTGACAATCTTTAAAATTTACTGTATAAAATGAAATCTTACAAGGTGCGGGAAAGGCTCGTCGTGACATTGTGATTTTCCTTTCTACCACCACCACCACTTTTCAACAAAAACAATATCACAAACACTTTTTAAACGTTTATTAACATGATTAACAATCGTGTCCAATGTCCACCGTACCAAAAACGTACGAACAATAAAGAGCTTTGCTTTGAATATTTTCGCACTGGAGCTTTTGTATACAATTTTTTTGCACAAGTTGATGTAATTTCACCAGCAAAATAATGCTTTTATGGCTTTTGACTGAGAAAGTAAAGCAATGGTATAAATTTTAGTTTTAGAGAACTTTAAGAAAAGCTATTTAAGATATTCTTGTGAATTTTGTTGATTCGAACATTTTTAAGGTAAAAGAATGAATTTATTGAAAGTAAGTTAGAGCAGCGACTTTGAGTTTTTAAATGCTTACATTTTGATGGTTCTAGCTGTTTAATTTTAATTTTCCACACTTTGACTCAATCAAATTTCTTAATTTCCCAAATTTCCAAGCTTGGAAACAATTAGTTTAAATCTTTGTCGTAGAGTGAAGATCATTAAATAAATCGTGTTGTTCCTGTGTGGTACCTATAATCTGCCCTTTATTCGTTGTGCCTACCCTGCCTATTCATTTTATCGTCATTCATGAACATCATGAGACAAAACCCCAGTCCCATTCTGTTCTACACTCATCTCATATTATTTCATTGTTAGATTATTGCAATACTACTGCTATTATACTTGTGTTGTTGCACAAGTGAGCTCGCAGGTTGTATTTTTGTATGCAGAAATAATATCATAGTGGAAAGAAATCTACAATATTGTAGTTTTACTTTACCTTGCGTACGATTATATCTATAATATTGAGCATGTATATAAGGTTTTGTACAAAAATGTACATTGCTGAGCATCTATATCATATCCTCAATGTACACCTTTTTCCCTTTCTCTTTCAAGTGGTTTATGCAGTACTTCACAGTTGTACCATAGACGGAATAAGGATATCTTCTCATATTCCATGTTATGGTGGCTCTGAAAATCACGTTTTCAACCCAGCGCGAGCACTTGGATTGCTCAAAAGTCTTGGGCTTGATGGATTCTGCATAATTTGGCATTTAGAAACGAAAGGAGAAGGATGAAGTTATCATGCAGATTATTGTGTGAACCAAAGTATCTCTCTAAAGAAAAAAGTTCTCTGCAGAGCATTGCATTTGCTGTCGTACGTATAAAACAGGAAAACATCAAGATAGCGTACTAAAGCAGGCTCACAAATACATGCTGCAATTCGTCTGCTCTTGACATTCGTGATGTTAATTTCAAATGAAAATGCAACTGCATTGCGCATAAAAATTGTTACGGATGTGCATACGTAAGTAGCAATGCTGCTAAAATCCTGTCTGACCTGATTTCTTCGGAAACGGATTCAATATCAAATGTGCGCATTAAACTCCAAAAAGTTTAACTCGGTTTTTCTCCATTTTCTGGAACGATTTATCAATTTAATTACTCAAAAATCCACGATACAATACAATTATGGATAACACAATTATGAATCAATGTACTTAAGAACTTAAATGGTAGATTATGTGGGAATGGCAATCAATACATTTAATTGATATATGTAACGTGTGAGCAGCTAATAAATACAAGGGTATTAACTTGATTGAACGTTCTTTTTATTGCTATAAAACTCTTAAGTCCTGCATGACTGTGCTCTTAACTTGAACTTGAAACGTTAAATGTCTGCATTGCACTACTGCAAGGAATTTTGCTATCCTTGTACGAAAACAAAGTAAGAATATCCCAGGAATTACATAGGTACTAGGAATTACGAATGTGCACAACCTTTTGACCCTAAGTTAATGGAGATTTTATGGCATGAATTCTTGTGTTGTTTGTAATTTGATCAGTAAGCATCTGCGTGTGAACCTTATTTTGTATTCCATATATTACTGGCTTGGACTGCTTTCATTACATAAAAAAATGCAAGTCTAAAACTAAAATGTATTGAGCGCGACATTAAAAAGGGGGTTTCGAATGCAATGCTCTTAGGACAGGTTAATGGTGGCTTTTAAATCACTAAAATGGACTTTGGTAAGAAATGAATTCGTTGAACGTACTCAACATACCTAATATATAAAAATGTTTGCGTAATAATTTTTAAGAGATTTAAATGAACTCCCGTTTCGTCTAAGTGAATATGCTACTTTATACAATGTAATAATACGTTTTCCCACGCTTTAATTAGTTAATATTTGGTTTTAGTTCATAAAATTTATGAAAGTTGATTGCATTTTTTACACATTTTTTACGCATGAACCCGGGTATCTCCTTTCTCTATTATCATTCAGTAACGAAATCCACCGATACTTTGTGTTCAAGATTTGGAAATGGCATTCATTACTGTATTGTGTTTGATATTGAATCTTGAATTGTATAAATAACATCCAACATATATCATACAGTTTTCAATTTTAGTTTACACGAATTAATAGAGTGATGGTTTTATATAAAACAGACAGAAGGGCAGAACTCCACTTCACTTGATATTTCCGAGATCCATGTAGCATGGCATTTAACTTTTTGGAAATGGAAATGTTGTGATAAGCCAATTTAATATCGCTGAAGTTAGGTTTGTGCTTTTACCCGAATTTAAACATGCATGAAGGTTTTTAAGTACGTGTACGTGTACAATAAATGATTGTAGATATAAGGAAAGCCTGACAGCAATATCAATAGTCATGGAACAAAGTATACACGAACCTTGCACTTGTAATTTTTTATTGTAGGTCAAGGCAAAAACAAAACTACTTGCATATTTGTACGGCACAGACTCTGCTCTATCTTTCAATTACCATAGACTATCAGGATTTTAGCTGGTTATTTTAAAAAGAGAATATATTTTTGGTCCCCCATAATCAATGATTCTGCGCGCGTTTTAAATTCTATTTCGTGCACCCAAAATGCGGACATTTGCGTGCACCTAATTTACATTATTCTGCGTGCAATTAAATTACCCACGAAAAGCATGATTTTGCAAAAAAATTACTTGAAATAAATATTAGGTTGACATATACTTCTAAAGTAATTATATTATTTGCCTATATTTTCATTTATAGTACATACTTGTAAATATTTTGTAACAAAATTTCAAATTTTTTATGTTTATTCATGTTGAGATGCTGAAAAAATACGCACGCTAAGGAAC